>OY757281.1:1379906-1629318 GCA_963584085.1 Pyrausta aurata
GGGTTGTCTTCTCTGGCATTTGGGCTTCCTCGAGGTCTCTCTTAATCTTAGACCACAAGGTCAGAGGTGGGCGGCCTCTGCCTCTCTTTTGTTCAGGCAGGTTTAGAGCGATTTGGACAACATGTTTCTCGTCTCTTCTTTTCACATGCCCATACCAACTGATGCGAGATTCGGGTAGCTTGTCAGTGATGGGCGCGACCTTAAAACTGCCCCTAACGTGTCCAGCCGTGTTACGCCTCCTGACCACCTCAACATTTTCATCTCGTTGACGTGCAGTTTCTGTTCATGGACCCTCTTAACTGCCCAGCATTCGGAACCGTATAGCATAACAGGCCGAACTGTAGTAGTTCAATGTTAATGTCTTACTTAAAGTATTTTTGTTTGTTACAGAGCACTACCACATCTTCGTAGGAGACCTCAGTCCAGAGATTGAGACACAGAGCCTGCGGGATGCCTTCGCGCCTTTTGGGGAGATATCGTGAGTGTTTTGTTTATTTTAAACGTTTTTTTCCCACTGCACCGTACCATTACCGTGATAGGAATGTGCCAGGAAAAAAATTGTATTGAAAGCTGTGACATCTTACCCACTGGATCCGTTCCGTCACCGACTCACATCGTCGCGTGCCATGCTCGGAGCGCGTTAGCACCGGCAAAGTACCACCATTAATATGACCTGTGCTGACTGTATAAATTTTGTAATACTTTTTGTGAAGAAATAAATACTTCTTTATTTATTATTTATTTATTTAAATACGTTCTTGCTCTCGCTCTATATAACGCTGTTATCCGTTCAGTGGGCAAGGTAGAGTGTATCGTGTTGCTTTTCTTGCTTGAGACGTTCCTAGCACGATTATGGTATGGTACGATGCAGTAGGAAAAAATCTGAATTTACTTATTACTAAATTGGTTGCGGTATTATTGGCCCTATCATTATCTGTCATACCAACGGTACCTTAATAATTATCTATTACGAAATTTCTTGACATACTTACCTAACGTTAAGAAAACTAATAAACTTATCTTATTCTCCAAATCCATACCTCCTAATTCATTAGCTACCAATATTTTTCCGAATAAATAAACATTTGATGGCAGTCGCAAAACAAAAAATAAAAAATGTAATCTCCAGAAAGCAGGCATAAAAGACGTCTCGAAACTGAGGAACTAGCCAACTGTGTCAGATGGCAGGGTTCCGTAGTATAAAAAATATGCGCTAGACAACACACCAATAGACGACTTGTTTGGTGTAGTGGTTAGCGCTCCTGACTATTACGCCGGCCGTCGCGGGTTCGAATCCCGCAAGGGGCAAATGTTTGTACCTATTTCATGGATGTTTTATGTATTTAAGTATTTATGGGAGACGCCCCCGTCTTATCCGTTGTCTGGTACTTCGTAACACAAGGAATAATATTTCTTACCACGAAACCAGACAATTGGTGTGTTATCTGGTGCATATTTATTTATTTAATTGTCATGGTTTCGAACTAAGGATTTTTTTCCTTATACTACGAATACCAGACAACGGGAGCGTCTCCCATAAATATTGCCTACGTATAAACATCCATGACTTAGGTACAAATGTATGTGCTCATCACATAAACATTTGCCCCTTTACGAGATTCGAACCCGCGACCGCCGGCATCGTAGTCGAGCGCTAACCACTACACCAAAAGAAATAATAAAAAGCCTACTCGTTAAAGAAATCACTTGCAAAATTCAGAAGGCTTGCCAATGTATCGATGGTCGAGTATTCAATTCCAATTTACAAGTGCAATTTATATAAGTATTACTAGCGGACGCAGCGAACTTTGTTTCGCCCCGGCCCCGTCCCACCCCAGCCCCGGCCCCGTCTAAGGGGTATGAGAAATAGATGTTGGCCGATTCTCAGACCTACTCATTATGGTCACAAAATTTCATGAGAATCGGTCAAGCCGTTTCGGAGGAGTATGGCAACGAAAACTGTGACACGAGAATTTTATATATTAGATTAGAAGGATAGTCAAAGTCCAAAAATAAACCTTTTAGCTTCTCACCATATTTTACTAAGCTATCCAATGGTCAGAGACCTTCCCTGGCTAACGATTGTTTCTGTTTCACGACTGAACGCTGAAACATGGCGGCCATTAAACAAAAATGTGGGATTTCGCGCTTGGACGCTGGCCAGTCGGACGGGGCTTCACTGCGAGCGGGGAAAATAATTTAAAAGGGTGGCTTTGCTCTTCCATTTTGTAATCGTGAAGATAGTGCCTCTGTGAGCTTTAGTTAGACTTCACTAGCTAGACGTTCTTTTAATCCACGCACTACTAACAAATATTTTTTTAAAATAGGTTTGATAATTCACAGAATTTGGTATAACATAAAGAGGTCTAGATGATTATTAATTACTGTCTCTCTCTTGCAGTTCTAACGTATTTTTTTTCTGTTTTACTTATGCTTATGGTGACTGGTAGAGAATGCCTTAAACTCCGCCATGTACTATACTCGTAAATTTGTAATAAATTAATTGGTAAAGTAGTTAATTCGTATCACAATCACAAGTCATAAAAGTCGTTTATTTCTGCATAAAGACTCACTTTTACACATCCCAATAAATACCCTACACAATTGTGGGCTAGTGCTGAGAAGAAGCTGCGCAACAAACTCAGTCACTATTGTTAATGCCTCTTTTTAAAATATATATATTTTTAAGCTCGTACAAGTCTAGAAACCGACGCTTTCCACCAAATGAACAATGAATGCAACTTTTCAAACCGCTCTCGCTGCCGCTCATGTCCCCGCTGTCACTCAAGCCCCGTCCTCCTGACTTACTGGCTACTCAAGACCGCGGCTGTCAGCCAAGACCCTCCGATGCACATTATTGATGGCATAGATTTCGGGGATATTAAATTTTTATGCAACTCAGCACAGCTCTTTGAGATTTCATCTTGTAGTGACAAGAGCTAGACCTTGTCCCAGATCTAAATTCGAAATTGATATGCTACCCTAGGTCTCTTTTAAACGTGAGAAATCAAAGACTTCACTTACCAATTAATAGTTGATTGCATTCATTTTTCATTTTTCGGATATTGCAATCTCACAACATTGATGATGTCACGCAGCCTACGCGTTTAAAAGGCCTGTTAATGTGACGGTGGCCGAGTGGTATAGGCATACGCCCGGATTGCGTTAGACACGGGGTTCAATTCCTCGTCTGTCACAGGTTCACAGTAGTCTTTTTATAAGTGCAATTTATTTATATGCATTCATTTATTTTATTTTACTCAAGATGTACACCGACTTTACAAAAAGTAAACAGCATTGAAGTTAAACAAAACAACAGTAATTATTCACATCAATGTGATTTAATAAGGCATTTTTTTTTCTAGTGATTACATCCGACGACTGATGACGCGTTTGGTGTATTGGTTAGCGCTCCTAACTATTACGCCCGCCGTCGCAAGTTCGAATCCCGCAAGGGGCAAAAGTTTGTGTGATGAGCACGAACATTTGTACCTAAGTCGTGGACGTTATATGTATTTAAGTATTTATGGAAGACGCCCCCGTCACAATCGTTGTCTGGTACTGTGTAACACAAGGAAGAAAATTCCTCATCACGAAACCAGACAATTGGTGTGTTGTCTGTCGCATATTTATTATTATTATTATTAATCCTATTAAAATTCAAAGTTAGAGTGAACAGGCTTCTTCTGGGCGAGCTCGCTCCATCTTCGACTCCGTCTTAATCGTTGTCTTGGCCTGGAGTCAAGAGCAAACCTTAAAAAATATTAATAAAAATTAAAAAAATATTATTGGAATTATGGTTTTCAGAAAGGTTTCAAAACAATGTTGTGCAAGTTAAATCAATTTAATTTAATACTTAGTTCAAAAATATTTAAATTGTGAGCAACATTTGACGAGAGAACGGCCTTATTCATTCATCATCTCAGAAGAAGAGAAAAATCAAATAGGCGCCGGATTTTTTTGAATGGTTGAAAAATGTTGTCATTTACTATTTGTTTAAACAATTTCATTTACCTCGCCCCAAAATGAGCGTACGTGTGTGAACTATCGAGAACGGGTTTCAATAAATTATGACCATTTCAAAACAGTAATTTTATCAGTAAAATTGGTTCTGTTAAAAAAATATGTACGATCTATTCTCAATATTATTAAAGTTCTTCGTCTAGTAGTGTATTATTTTTGTCGCGAAACAATATTTTCTTTACATTCCGAAGACCAGGGCCTCTATTTTTGAATCACTCGCTTGAATATGGCGAGTGATTTTCGTTCGAAAACGATTCTTTTTCTATGACTTTTGACACTACGTCGAACGAAAATCACTCGCCATCTTGAAGCGAATGATTCAAAAATAGGGGCCCAGGGAAATTAATATTTAATGTTGCGAAGTACTCGTAAGATCGGTGGAAAAGTTTTTTTGGGGAAAAATGGAAACTTTTTACGGAAAATAACTTTGGATTTGAACAACTTCCGATGGTGGTTGCTAGCTCCTTGGTAAAAGTTGACTGAGGATTAAACAACATAAAAAATTACCAACCTATTAATAATTTTAGCTTCTTCTTGCTATAATCAAGATCATGAACATTATCTATACTAATATTATAAAGCTGAAGAGTTTGTTTGTTTGTTTGAACGCGCTAATCTCCGAAACTACTGGTTCGAATTGAATAATTCTTTTTGTGTTGGATAGTCCAGTTATCGCGGCGGAAGGCTATAGGCTATATAACATCACGCTACAACCAATAGGAGCAAAGATATAGCGGTAAATGTGTAAAAAACGGGAGAAAGAAGTCACTATTCCACGCGGACGAAGTCGCGGGCAAAAGCTAGTCTATAATATAAAATGAATCGCAATATTTGTTGGTAAGCGCATAACTCAACAACGCCTGGACCAATTTGGCCAATTCTTTTTTTGTTGTGTTTGTTATTGTCAGGAGAAGGGTTCTTAAGAAAGAAATGTTTAAGTTACTTTCGCAGAGAATTAGAAAATGTAAGAATACTTCTTTCTTAGCGGGGTCGGGGGCGAAACAAAGTTCACTGGGTCTGCTAGTATTCTATACAATTTATACATGTTTATTTATACAATGGTAACTTTTGTGCTTAATGGTTTATATGTGACATGGGCTTTATTAAACATATCATGTTTAGTAAAGCCAAAAAAAGGTTTTTTAAAATGTAAAAAAAAACTAAGCTTCAAAAACATACATTTATTTCGATGTTGATATAATCGTAGCTTTTATTGTAAGCCCTTTTTTCCTTTGGAGTTGTAAAATAAAGGTTGTATTTGAATTTGTTATAATGTGGGCCTTGTCGCCCGGTACTACCTTACCTCATTTTTTTAAGTTAGTAAAAAAACTGTTTCGTCGAGAAATCAAGATATATTTCAGTCTGAAACACTCTGCTGCTAATAGACCAAGAAGTCAGTAAAAAGGGCACAAATTGTCAGCCTTATGCTGTCATTAAAAAACACCCTTCAAGTCAGAAAGAGATAGGAACATTATTACAGTAGGAGTAAAAGAGAGGACGATATTTTTGTCTGCGTTCTGTAGATTTATATTCTTGTTTTCGAGATTGGTGTTTGTAAAAATGTTGTGTTGATATTTTATACGAAAATAGGATGTTTAGGCATTGAATACATAAATGCGGCTGTCAAATCGTTTTATAATTTAATAAACGTATTTTTTTTTTCATTTAAATATATACAGAAATAATGTTGTTTTTAATTAGAATCAAACTTTGAAGTCGGACATTGAATGTCTGCCTCCAAGATTTGAAAGATTTCTATGTCGAAATTCACCAAAAACCAGTTCTAAGGGGCATTGTGTTAAGTAATCGTATTCATTTGACAGTTCAAAACGTACGATATGATCTGTCAAACGGTAAAGAACAAAGGGTTTGACAGACCATGCCGTACGTTTTGAACTGTCAAATGTATACGATTAATTTACAGGTCCAAGTCATTAAAATAGGCGTTCTGACCTTTGATTAAAGTAAAATAGCGGAAGATAGGTGACGCGCCACTCGAAAGTGGACCGCTAAAATCAGGCCCTTAGTATGACATGCCGTATCTATTTTACTTTAATCAAAGGTTCTGACATTTGGTTAAGAATTTCTTTCTTAAATACACACACAATAAACGTTAATATTCAACCGCTGGTAACGTCATTTTACCATCACTATTGATGAGGAAACTGGGCCTTAGTTTCGAACAAGTTTTCTTCCTTGTGCTACGAATATAGTTGAATTTAACCATCTTCTATATAAAAATAATTCGGGTTTTCCTTCCTGACGCTTTAACTCCAGGGGTCCTATTTTCGAATCACTTGCTTCAAGATGGCGATTGATTTTCGTTCGAAGTAGAATTAAAGTCATAGAAAAAAACTCGTTTTCGAACGAAAATCACTCGCCAATTCGCCTCCATATAATTGAGTGATTCAAAAATAGGGCCCCTGAACGCACGAACTGATTTCCACGGTTTTGTATTCGTTGGAAAGGTCTCCGGCTTCGTGGGGTTCATAGCAAAGAAAATTCCCATAAAACGGGGCCGGTGTGGGACGGGGCTGGGGGCGAAACGAAGTTCGCTGGGACCGCTAGTTATTTTATATAATCTTGTGCATTAATTATTCTAATTGTGTTTATTTCTTCTTTACAGGGACTGCAGAGTGGTGAGAGATCCGCAAACGCTAAAATCTAAAGGCTATGGATTCGTCTCGTTTTTGAAGAAATCGGTAAATACTAATTATTTCATAATCATAATTATAACTCACACATATTTAATTTGGCATCGATGCTGTCGCGCGTTAGCATCGATGCAGAAGCGCGACTGCATAAATGCTAACGCGCGTTAGTATCGATGCAGTTAGCAATATAATAATTCGTCAATGTCCAGCTTCTGCATCGCGACTGCATCGATACTAACGCGCGTTAGCATCGCGACTGTATCGATGCTAAAAGTAGCGCAGTGTGTAAAGGTTGACAATTTGTGACTGCATCAATGCTGCATCGCTGCTAACAGTGCAAAGGGTCGAAGGGCTAAAGAAAAGAAAGCTTCTTAAAAGATGAAATATGAAACCAAAAATTGCGCACGGGCGGGACTCGAACCAGCAACTTTCTGGCTAACCGGGCCAACTGCTCTTCCAATTGAGCTACCGTGCTGTCGGTCCGACCGCGCGAAATTCTTGGTTTCATTGATACGTCATTGCGTGACGTAAAAGAAAGCTTGTTCTTCGATCATAAGAAGGGTAAAGCTACAGTTTTTTTCCTTTCAAACCTACAGTTTTCTAACCATTTTTTTTGTCCCCAGGAGGCGGAATCCGCTATCACTTCAATGAACGGGCAGTGGCTTGGCTCTCGCTCCAT
This sequence comes from Pyrausta aurata, assembly GCA_963584085.1. Lineage (NCBI taxonomy): Eukaryota > Metazoa > Arthropoda > Insecta > Lepidoptera > Crambidae > Pyrausta > Pyrausta aurata. The sequence continues at coordinate 1,387,263 of OY757281.1, forward strand.
ACGCACCAACTGGGCCACGAGGAAACCGCCCGCGCCCAAGAACGAGCGTGAGTCGCCTTTTACTCTTATTATCATAAAGTTGACGTCACACAATGACGTTTCCCTAAGAGACCAAGAATTTCGCGCGGTCGGACCGATAGCACGGTAGCTCAATTGGAAGAGCAGTTGGCCCGGTAAGCCAGAAAGATGCTGGTTCGAGTCCCGCCTGTGCGCAATTTTTGGATTGTTATTTCATCTTTAAGAATTCAAATATGACACTATGAGTGTTAAGAAACATTCTAAACCATACACTTATTATCGTTTGAAAAAGAACAAAATCCTACCCAGGCAACCCAGAACAGAGCTCTCTGGCGCAGATGTACTAGGAGACCCGACCCCAGATGAACTGATAATAAGGGTTGAGAATGATGATGATGATGAAAAAAATGTTATATGAAAACGTGTAAAAGTAAAACTATAACAAAGAAATACTCAAAAATGGAGAAAAAATGATAGTTTTCACCCGTGCCTCGGAAAGCACGTTGCGCCGTTGGTCCTGCGCCTGATCTCTCTCCGGTCGTGTCAGATTGCTGTACCATCGGACTATGAGAGTGAATAGAGAGTACACACGTGTTTGCGCACACACTTGTACACTAGAATATGTCCCGCGCAGTCGGTTAGTCATTGTGACTGGCCACCGTTGTCGAATTCAGCTATGGGGACTATTAGGTATACATCATTGAGATCCGATAAGAATTAATGTGAATAAATGAATATAAGAAAATGTAAATAAGTATGTATAGAGCCTTAGTAGGACGTATTGTTTGTATATTCGTTTACACTGAGTGGGAATTGAACTGCCTCAGAATTGAACGGATTAAGTTGGATCGCAATACGCCCCCAGTTCGTTTAAATGGTTTATCTACGTATTTTTTATTCTCAACTAAATAATATTATTGTAAAGCCTACCTACTGCTTTGCGAATTTTTAATATCAATTATTAAGAATAACTGAAATTAAAATTCATATAATATTGCCTTTAATCTTATTAATGGCACTTTGAATATCTCCTTTGATAACATTTTTTTTTAATTCAGATGTGTAAATTCATCTGAAAAATATTTCAGTTATTATTATAATTATGATACTAAAAAAAAGATCCAACGAAAATCATCAAAAATTAATAAGTATCTCAGACATTTCTCGTCACAATTTCATAAATATTAAATTCCTGAATCTCCCTTCAAGATAATTATGTTCTTAAGAGTGACGTCTCTAATAGACAAATTTATCCATTGTTATTTTTTAATTATTCTCTTTGATCTAATGCTTTGATATTTCACGTTGTTTCTTGAGTTACGCTCCAGGCTTTGCCATGACGGCAGGAAAGATGTATAAAGGAACTACCTCGTTGGTGTAGAGTTTAGCTCGCTGGTTAGTAGCCGTGTTCGAATCCCGGGTCGGGCCGAAATTTGTTTCTAGGTTTTTTCTGTCTAATGAAAATACTCGGAAACAGCTCTGAGTCTGGAAGTTGGTGGTGAAGCTATACTTCTGTGTCTCGGAAAGCACGTTAAGCCGTTGTAACTGCGCCTGATCTCTCATCGGTCATGTCGGAACTCGGAACCGTCTAATGATGGCCGTTGGGGCGGAAAGTTCTAGATTGGAGACGCTCCGACCAAAGGCGCAGCGTAGGACGTCCACCGACGAGATGGACAGACGACCTTGTGATGATCGCAGGATCACACTGGATGCAGACTGCTTGCGCGTTAGCGTCGCTGTGGAAAACCGTAGGGGAGGCATATGTTCAACAGTAGACTTCCTTTAGCTGATAATGATGAAGGAGCTCATATGAAGGAGTGGACAGATTCATTCATTCATTTATTTCACAGTAAAATGTTTTACATAGTGTTTACTAATCTTGGTGTCACTAAACATGTGTGTTCGTTGTGACACTGCACATTCGAGGTTGGACGCTCGAGAGAAATATAACAGTATAACTACACATAGTAAAAACATAGTAAAATTAATCCAATGATAACTTGCGACCGGGTGCCAATAGCATAAATGGTCATGTCACAGATTAATAAAAAGACTTCATGTTTGTTTACTGCTAAAGGGTCCCGGTCGCATTACAATATTTCCAAATAGTTATTAATACAAGCTAGGATACTTAGGCTACAGCTACAGTGTAATAAGAAGGGCAGATAAATTCTAATGGGAACTTATTTAGACATTGCGAAACAGGCCTGTCCTTTTATTTAGTAACAGCAGTTAAGTAGGTGTACTTTTATGAATTTCAATCACATAAGCTCGCGTCACGATCAATCTAGATTCTAGCTCAATCCCAAATTCAAAGCTAGCGCAAATACCTTAATTGAAACCGTCCTCTTTTTCGAAGTCGGTTAAAATGCAATTCTAAATTCCACTCTCTCGTCAAAAACGAAGCATTATGCGAACTTGTTGAACCTCGCCCCGGGAGGATCGGCGGGCGTATTACCTAATTTAAAAGGTGATAGCTATAGCAATTTATTTATTTATGTTTTCCTCTTTTTGACAATTTTAAAATGTAATGTTTTATGGTATATGCTGTAATTTTAATTTCTATTTATTAATTTTATTACTGAGGTGCTCGTAGCGCAGTGGTGGCAGCGCTTTGGTAGTGAAGTTAAGCCACTTACGGCGCGGTCGGTGTATGGATGGGTGACCATTCCGACCATATAAGTGGCGTATATCACGAGCATCTCCGTGCTTCGGAAGGCACGTTAAGCAGTTGATCCCGGCTAATATAGGTCGATATTAGTCGTTAAGTGAAAAGTCCTATGGGCGGCTTGATATAATCTAACAGCAAGGTTGGTCGCTTGCCTTGCAAACACCCACTGAGCCCGCGTGGTGGAGTATGGCTCATACTATAAAATAATAATAAATAATAAATAAATCATTTATTCAGTTTCAAAAGAACAATAATAAATCAAAGGACTTACAAATTAATATTGGTACAGTAATTCTTTTGCCTGAACTAGGTTTGACCTGTATCTCAGGCTTAAAAGACCTTACACAAAAGAATATAAGGATCATACTACCTAACATTTGAGGTAAGGCCTTTGCCCAGCAGTGGGATGCTAACAGGCTAAATTTACTTTTTAATTTTATTACTAAGCCGACTTAAGATGCTAGCTGAAAAAACAGCTCGGAGTCAGGAAGTTGGTGGTGCTGACTCCCCCGTCTCGAAAAGTACGTTAAGCCGGGTCCTGCGCCTGATCTCTCACCGGTCATGTCGGAGCCGTCTTACTGAATTAATGAGAGTGAAGGAACAGAGAGTGCACTTGTGTATTGCGCACACATCTGGCCACTATAATATCTCCTGCATACCTGGCCTATCTCTGTTGAGGGGCAGCCATTACCGAAAATCGGTAGGAGAATATTATTATTGAAAGCAACTGGTTAGATAATAGACCTTTGGGAGAATCGGCTTTGCTCTGTCCGAATGTAGGTATAATACATACATTTGTATTAGGTATAACCTCACTTGTGTAGGTACCTTTGTACGAAAAATGATACGTGCATTAAAGTAGCTTAGATTAAGTGATTAAAACAATCTACGGAATAATTTCGCGTATATAGCCGAAATACTGCATAAAAAAACTTCTCTTTTGTGTATGATTTTAGGTCTACTTTTACCTCCTATTGGGATTTCACTTTATCCCGGGATACATTAAACATTAATGTTAAAGATAGCAAATAATAATAATAAAATCATTTATTACAACCATTTAACTACTACACTACCGTATGGAACTGACACCACGAACAAATTTCTTACGCCATGATTTGACGCCACTTGGCATCAACGCATACAAACGGTTTCAATTTTGACATTCAAATTTCAACGAGTACCTATTCCCTTACAATCTTGTAATCGGTTATCTACACATTTTTTGCTTGGCATAGCTTCTCTATACCTAGTAATAATTTATTTATTTATTTATTTATTCTTAGAAAGATTTACAGTTTTAACAATCACTACTTATATCTTAATAAGTAATTAATAACTTTATGCTTAACATCAATACTAATAATAATAAATCTCCACATATGAGTAGTCAGATATCAAGATAAGGTCCGATTGGGGCAACTACAATCCAATGGAAATATAAAAATATTATTATCATGCTTGAAATCCCCTAAACAAAATACATTCACCCAAACTCCTCAATCATTTCATTCTCTTCCAGTGAACTCCAAGCCGCTGACCTTCGATGAGGTCTACAACCAGAGCTCCCCAACCAACTGCACCGTCTACTGCGGCGGCCTCACCACCGGCCTGACTGAGGAGCTGATGCAGAAGACCTTCCAGCCCTTCGGCACTATCCAGGAGATACGGGTCTTCAAGGACAAGGGATACGCTTTCATTAGGTATGCGGTCTTTTTGGTCTTACTGATATATTATGGACAAGGACGTCCATCGACCGGACCCAGAGAACTTTGTTTCGCTCCCGGCCCCGTTTGCCCCAGTCCTGGTTAGAAAGTAGGTACTCTTAAATTTTTAAATTTTTCGCGCAATTTCCTAATTTTTTTCTTTCATAAAATCCTTCTTCAGGCAATAACAAACGAAGATTTAGCGAAATCTATCAAACCGTTCATGCGTGATGCCGTGACCAAGGGAAATAAGGATTCATTTTTATTTAAAGAGATCATACCCAGTACCGATATCATGAGTGTACGTCGGTTTTACTCGCTAATACGTAAAACAAGTCTATGGAAAATTGTACAGCGCTCCTAGCGGTCACTTGCAGAACTAAAATTTTCTATACCAAAAAGTGACGTCGTCTTTAAAAAACCGACGTAAACTCATGGTAACGGTACAGAACTGTAACTTAACTCTGCAATACAATGTTGTGTTTCCCAATCTAGCCGTCCTTGTCGCTCATAACAGCGAGGGAAAGAGATGGTGGTATTCAAAAATCTTGGCAAAGTGTGGTCCTTGAAATGTCATCCCACTCTCATAAAAAACTGTCGTTGCTTCCAGATTTTCAACAAAAGAGAGCGCCACCCACGCTATCGTGGCGGTTCACAATACTGACGTAAATGGCCAGCCCGTCAAGTGCTCCTGGGGAAAGGAGTCTGGAGATCCTAATAATGCGCAGGGTCAGGGACAGGTGAGTTTATATTTAAAGTTAGCCTGTAAGCATCCCACTGCTGGGCAAAGGCCTTACCTCATGAGGTAGTATAAGCCATACCACGCGGGCTTAATGCAGATTGGCGGAGAAGTGTTTGCAAGGCAAGCGACCAACCTTACTGTCAGATTTTATCAAGCCTATAGGGCCTCTGACAAGGCAAGACTAATATCAGCCGATATTAACCGGGGCTGACTGCTTAACGTGCCTTCCGAAGCACGGAGATGCTCGTGATATACGTCACTTATAATGGTCAGAATGGTCACCCATCCAAACACGACCGCGCCGTAGGTTGCTTAATTTCGGTATCACTACTAAAGCGCTGCCACCACTGAGCTACGAGCACCTCTATGTTTAAAATATACAAAAAGGTAGTAAGATACGGTATTGATACCACGTACCTTATCATTTATGAGTTTCTGATATTTCGGCACCGTTGCAAGCGCCATGATCACGGAGTAACTTTAATTTATTGTGTTAGTGTCTAATCCAGTGGTTCAAATGTAAACATTTTGAAAAAGTATACTCGTACGTCATGATTTTTAAATAATATTATATTTTTCAGTAAATATAGGAACCGAAACATTCAGTATTTTGTCAAAAATGCTAAGATAAAAAACTGTTCTAGGAGAAACTACTAATTAATGTTTTTCACCTACTAAATTAATAAAAGATATATGAAATAATTTAAAACAATTTCAATTACTCGGGAAATTTCCAGATCGTCTTTCTTCATAATAACAAGACGTAATAAGTTTCAGTAATTAAAGTAAATTAATTCCATCTTAGATTCTTTTACATGCAAATTAAATATGAATGAAAAGATCTTATTATGTTTCTTGAATTTATGATCTAAAAGGCACCTTGTGACTTAATATTTCAAGTACTAATTAGTATGATGTTTATGTAACTGAATTATTCATGCACTTAAAAAGATCACTACTATGTTAATATTTTTTGTGAAATATGTTGGTATTATTTGATTTTATTTCAAAATAAAACTAATATAACTCGGTAGTAACTAACCTAGCACAAACATTTAAAGTTTCATATATTGGGAGAACACTTTCATTTATTCAAAGATTAGTTTCATTTATTTCTATAACAGGCTTTATATCAATGACAAACAGTTTACTTTGTATTTGATACATATCTCCGTGTTTAATTAAATCTTCTTTTTATTTCTGATATCCTTAAATTTTTTGACATAAATACAAAATACTGTTTTTTTTCAGCTTGGAGGCACTGCATACAGCCCATTTGGCGCAGCATACACCGCAGGGGGAGTACCCCCCACCTCTTACTGGTACAACACGTACCCCCAACAACTCGGGGGATTCCTGCAGGGGGTGCAAGGGGTTCAGGGGTACTCCTACGCTGGTCAGTTCGCTGGATACCAACAGCAGTATATGGGGTGAGTTTTATGCTCAGTTAAGGTAGACGGCCTAAAGTCATGTCGTTTCGTTCGTTCGTTTCATCGTTGTTCATGACGTTTGGGTTGTGCTGATAGAACTTATTACCTAAGTAAAAATTCAAACTTGAAGAAACATAAAAATAACTCAACTTCAGTCTACTGAGCAGTATTTCTTCTAAACAAAATTAAGTCTCCTATTTAGTTTTATCGCCAATTGGCTGCAGTATTGTCAATTACGTTAATAAAAATACGTAATGCAAATATGCGGTTTATGCAGCATTGGGTTCGACTGCACATAAAAAACTCTTTAAGGCTGCGTTTCCACCAGAGATGTGCGAGGATGCGTTGCGAGGGATGTGTTTGTAAAGAACCAATAGAATCGCTTCATTTACCTCGCCTCGGTCAGCACAGCTCTGGTGGAAACGGCTAAGCGGAGCTACATTTTTGCGCATACAAAACAAGCGAGGAATGTGTGCGAGGGATGTGTACGAGGGATGTGTGCGAGGGATGTGTACGAGGGATGTGTGCGAGGGATGTGTTGCGAGGAATGTGTGTTGAGTGGGTTTGCGCACACAACGCACCCCCGTCGACACATTTCATAGCTTCGCAACGCATCCTCGCACCACACATTAATGCGCATTTTCACAGCTCCGCTACACATTCTCGTAGGCACATTTTCATCGCACAGCTTTGGTGGAAACACCCACACATTTTCACAGCACAGCTAGACATCCTCGTACGACACATTTCCATCGCACATCTCTGGTGGAAACGCAGCCTAATGCCTCAAATGTTGCCTTTTTTATTTTTTTCTTTTGTATTTTTTTATATTTGTGTACTTTTGGTTAGTTACTGACACAGCTGTATTGTATTGTGGTATGGACTTTGTCTGAAATAAATCTTTGAATTGAATTTAATTGAAATATTAGAAGAAAAATCATTTGTATCGTGAATGCTAATCATCTTTTTATTTTGAGTAGTAGATTGTAAAAAAGGGCTATTAATAGGATACTCGCTACAAACAGTTAACTTTAAAACCAATTAAAATATTCAATTGAATGTACCATTATCATTATCAGCCAAAGGACGTCCACTACTTAACATAGGTCTCTCACTCTCTCTCTCTCTCAGCTGCATAGATAATCAAAATCATTGATTCGTCCCAACACTGTTCTAGCATGGGCGGCGTGCAGCTCCCGTGGGCGCTGGGCGGTGGCGTGGGCTCCGTGGGTGGCGTGGGCGGAGTCGCCGCCATGTCACAGCCGCCGCAGGTGCTCCACTACCCAGTACAGCACTTCCAGGTCCAGCCTGTGAGTATCTGAGCTTACATGTTGTTGGGGTAATAGGCGGTCTATCTTGAAAGTACTCGGAGTCAGATTAGATACCGCTAACCATTTATAAATAGCTCGATAATATCTTCGCTTACATTAACCCTACATGAAAACTAAATAAAACAGTGTGTAAACACAAATTGCAAGCAGCTTTAGAAAATAAGTCGACCGTTTGTGTTGATTTGTAGTACAAAAGATATCTAAAATTCTATTTATTACAACTCAAGCAGATCGGTGAGGACGAATGGCTGGCCCCAAGCCTCCTCGTGTGAGGCCACCGCCCGCTCCCGCCCGACTGCTGCTGCCTACACAAGGAGTGGTGAACGCCTCTCCACTTCATTCACAACTTCATTCAGTTGCAGAATCTACCCAACCCACATTTTAAATGAACACAACCTTCAAATGAAGTATCTCGGACGCGGCGGACACGAGTGCGGACAGTGAAAACAAATGAGGGCTGAAAGCCAACACATTTGATCGAACATTTTCAAATCGAAAAAAATGTGAGTCACACTTCAATATTATTTCTACTGCTGCTTATGACTGCATGAAAATGCATTAAAATTAAACATAAAGAATACTTTTAGAGAATATATAGATTTGGTATAAGATTATTATTATATTAAGATTTAGTCTTAAGTTGTGATTATTATATCAATCGTCACGCGGGCCAAAATGGTATTGAGGTATTTGTTATGAAATACGAAGAACGATTGCGATGGGGCTAATGGTACCAAACATCATGTCAGCACAAGCATAGATTAAGATTAGTGGAAAAATGTAGATTTTTGGAAACATGTTTAGTAGGAATCGTAGACATTTAGGCGAGGTCACATCAGTGAGTGAGAAGTTTTTTAAGACAATTTTATATCCGCTGAGAATGATAAGAATGTAAGAGAAGAAACATAGAATTATTACGAGTAGCGAAACGCAGAAAAGGATTCTATCTCATTTTCTATTTTATTTATTTTATTTCTTCTCGGAGCCAGGTTATGCCAAATTCTGATCCATAACGAAATCATGATAAACTATAAAATAACTACTGTTATAAAAGATGGTTGTGTCTAACTATTAAAAGATACACTTAAAAAACTTTGAGAAAAAATACCGAAATGTAGTAAAATATTAGATTTATTTATTGAATAGGTGACTAAGTGAAAAGAAAAAATATTTATTGCATAGATGTTAAGAAGCATTTAATCTTTACTGTAGTTAGTAAAAATGGGAGTGTGAAATGTTGTTTGTTTGGTTTCTCTCAAAAAACGCGTCGATTTTCATTTTAGGAGAATTTTGGCTGACTTTTGTCTTTGCTTTATGTTATTTTCACTCACAATAATTGACGTTGTACGAGACTTTTTTAATTTTCCTCATTTCGTGTGAGCCCCATATATGGGGAGAGTTAGTGTTCTAAAAATATTCAAAATATAAAACGTTGTAGTCGTACTACAAATCTTTTTTGAAACTTTTTAATGGGTGATGTGTCTATCCGCGTTACCTGATGTCTATATAATATTTTGTAAATGATGTATTTTATACATTGTATTGAAAGATCTATCGTTTGACTGTCGTAGTTACTTTCATTGTTTCTATTTAGCTTTATAATTTTGAGCATGTAGTGAAAAATTGAGAGACATATCGCTAGAAGTTATTATAAGATATTTATATATATAAAGAAGGATAATTATATAGTTCATTCAGCTAAGGAACGAATTGTGACGTCAATTTTGTCATTCAGTCAATCAAGAAACGGGAAGAGCGTATTTTGAATAATGCAAAGAATAAAATATTTGTGAATGGTTGAAGGAAGGTTTGTTAAAAATGTTTTTGGGCTTGCTATGAAAACGTTTGCATATTCAAAACGCGCAAAAGAGGTTCAACTTCTTAGAAAAAAAGTAAAACTGAATTATATCACAAAATCGTATGACAAAACCACTAGATAGTCAAATTTAGTTATAATCAACATATAATGATGCTAGGGTTTAGTGAATGAATTCATTTATGCCTATAATGCTTGGAGTAGAGTATAAATAGTAAGCATACATATATATCCGAATAGTTGTAAGCTATATTGTAACAGTAATGTATTGACCGTCTTCGTAGGAACGGGCGTTTCGTCCAGATCTTGAAACTTGACGAGTCGTTGCCTTCTATCGTTGCTATATACTTCCTTCTACTATACACATAAGTATATGCTACATATAATTAGGATACGCAGAACGGCTTCGCTGTCTCCATTAAATTAAGCTAGTTAAGAACTACAATATAACAATCAAAATCTCCATTATAAAATGGAGTGTTACTTTAGCTAGGTGAAATTACAAGATATATAAAAGTATATTATATATACAAAATTATTGTGCAAAATAAGACATAAACATTATATCGATATCGTTTAGATAGGCTATTGAAATTTTAAGTGTTCTTTTTGTTTCACTTAGACTTATTGATTTTGTATTATTTCCTTTTTGTTGGTCCATTCCATCGGAGTTAAGGTATAATATTATATAATTTTAAGTCCCAAAGAATAACACCAAATATTAGTAATGCTCGACATTATAATTATTAAATGTAGAATTGGCGAATAAATATGAAAAAATCCATAAAAAAATGTAAATCCTTCAAATGCCTTATTCGAACTGTCTCTGTATTGTTTTTTGTTTGTCATAGATGTCACATAGTGTCAGTACTGGTATGTCTAATGTTTTTTATTTTGGTATATTTTTTCAAATAATGAAATAATAATAACTGCGAAACTAACCTAACATGCTAAGTCAATTATCAGATTTATTTAATGACAGAAATGTTTCATTTTATCACAGATTAGTTTCATTTATTTTCATATTGGGTTTTTTTTTTCTTAAAATGATTGGACATACCGGTTCTCACACCTCGAGTGCCAAACATTTTCCTTTGTATTTCTTCGTGTTTAATAACCCGTCATCTTCAATAATGAATAACACCAAATACTCAGACTTATGCGATAAACTTCTAAAAACGATTCTTAAATCTAGTTTTGCAGTCTAGAAAATTAACAAAAAAAAATAAAAGTAAATATGTGTCGGAAAAAAATCGCTGTTGCGATAGAAGCTGTGGCAGCCCGTACCATAAATAATAGGATGTGTAACTTTCTTATAATGAAAGTAGATTTGAGTTACCATATTTTAGGGCTTTTTCAGCTCATGTTATATAAAAGTGAGTTAACAATCCAAACAATCTACCTAAATGACCTAAAGATATGACTGGGAGAGAATGTTTTTGGCATTAAGTCGACCTTTTGTACACTTTTATTTGTGCAGGAAAGTTCTTAAATAAAAATATAAATAAATGAGCACTTACTAAGATAAATTATCTTGCAAAGTTGCAGTTCGAAATACAATCATTTTGTTGCAGTATACAATCTTTTTTTTTTCGAAAAATATGTCTAACATACGAATCAGCAAAAAAATTGGTACAGTGGTAATTAAAAATATCCTTCAAATATTACCAGATTGGTACATCACTATTTTCAAGACTGCAAAACAAAATGTATTAGTAGTTGTGAATCGTGATATAGTATCTCAGTGTTTTCCGTTCCTTGTATCTCGTAGTGATCTTTTTTTTTAGAAAATGCTAGAATTTTGATGTGTTTTAGTGTTAAAAGTATCCCAACGTTCGCATGCTTAGAGAAAATTGTTTTTGTACACAAAAAAAATATTTTTTGAAACGTGTAAAAATGGATATTTTGTATCCATATTGTGTCTCTGTAGTTTTTCTGTTCGTTTCCTTTTAATTATGACTTAGAGCGAGATTTTGATGTTCGTCTGTATTTCGTGTCTTGTGATGGTTAAAAATTACCTTTTATTTAGCAATATCTATAAAATAATATACAAATCGGCGTTTGGTATAAAAATCGACGACCTCAATAAAGATATGAAAATGATGGTTGTACATTGATAGATAAAAGCAGTAAGAACTGAATTTCCCTTTCCGAACTTTGGTACTATTTTATTTTTAGTATCAAAATTCTGAGGGGATTTCAGTATGTAAAAATATTTTAAAATGTGATATAAGTTTACTACTAAGGCAAGAGTCGGTCGTCGGTGATTGATATCAAACGTTATAAAAGACAGCAATAATAATGCAATAGATGTGTAGTAGATTTTTTATTTCTCTTAATGCTAGTTCTTGTTAACGAGAAAATATTTTTTTCTTGACTGTCTTAAGTTTACATGTTTAAAAAAAATACTAAAATGGTAATTTTAAAAACCCGACGAGTAACGTAATTTTGCGCACATTTTTTTTTTCGGAAAACTTTTTTTTACCCTCCTTTTTTGTACCGTCCATTGATGTCGTCTCAAGGTAGACTTAGGTAAGTGACATTTCGTTTCTTCAGCTCAAAAATTGGTTTTATCTTAACTAAAGTTTAACTTTCAACGCACACTTTTAAAATTTTTAGTGAAAAAAAACCCGAGCTTTTATTTTAAAAAGTAAACAATTGTATGTGATCATTCGAACTTACAAAAATCGACCACGAAGTGTTAGTGATTTTACCTTCCCCGTTTTGTATTTTATTAAAAAGTACCCTTACGCTACTTTATATTAATAATATATTTATCATAGTGATGTGATGTATTTAAGGTATTTTACGCTATTACCCAATTTATGACTAGGTATTTTTTCTGTCATTTCCAAAAAAGTGGAAAGAGATGTATTTTTTTCTGAAAATTGGAAAATAACAGAAAATAGTGCCTAGTCTCTCAAGTAAAGATCCGTTTTGTTTATTTTAACCCTGTTGATTTTTTTCTTTAATTTACTGAAGCTCGCATAAATTTAGTCGAAATGTAGTTTTAATGTGACTTAGTGAGTTAAGTAAACATAAATATAAGTCTTGATCGCTTGTCTGTTACGTTAAGACTGTCTGTTATATTTCTTGTTTTTTTAAAGCGACGTTTTTGTTTTGTTGATAACCGTTATCGTGGTAAGAGGAAAGTGTAATTTTTACCGGAAGAGTAATTCATTAATTATAAAAAAAATACGAAATACTATCAGCTGCATAAATACATTTTTTTCCCAAAAATCTGATGATTTTAAAATTCTGTACTTTTTGAAGGAATAATAATTATTCAATATGAAAATAAGCAACGAAAATAGCATTAAAAATCATTTTTTTAAATGTGTTAAAAGCATTAGTATTTGTTTCCATAGTAGGTATCAAAAGGTAGTAGGTATAAAAAATCACTCAAATTATCTCACAAAATTAAAACATGACACATTTAACCTATGGATATTTCTTTTATTCCAATAAAATAGAACAGTTGGAAAATATCTATGTAATAAAAAAAATTATATTCTTTAAAAAAAATACCGCGTAATAAAAAATGCACTTTCCTCAGCCGATCTGTTGTATGTTGATTTTACTGTTTCTCATTTTAAGAGTTAAAACAATGAAATGAGATACTCATAGGTATATAACGATATACTCTGTACCTACCTATAGTATAAAATATAGTTATAATACATACATATGACATATAGAATATAAGGATGATATGATGATGCGAAATAAAAAAATAAACGAGATTTTGTGTTTTATTTTTACCCTGTTTTCTACCTGTAGTTATAATTTTTAAATTAATGTAATATTTATGAAGATTATTATGCGGTAATCTCTATGTAAAGTAAAATACGACAAATCATTTTCATACTTAAACCGCTTGAAATATTTCAAAATACTCAGAGGTTAGGGCTCAATTTTGTGAGTACTCACGTCTAGATTTTAAGTGATTTCCGTTGATTTTTAATGTGTTTGTGAACGAAAATCACACGACATATCCAAGCGAGTGATTCAAAAATAAGGCTCCAAGTAGTTCGAGCCATACTACAATCATACTACTGAGGTAGGGCCTTTTTCCAGCTCGCCAGTGGGATGTTACAGGCGAACTACGTATCCTTTACTAGCGATAACGGTAACCATAGATTCTTCTATGTCCTATTCGGGACGATGATGAATCGAACAAAGTAAAAATCATAAAAATCGGTCCACCAGTTCTCCAGTAAAAGAAGATAATTATATGCTCTCTAAATATACCAGAAACCGATAATGAGTCGCTATTTGCATGTGTGTGAACCTCGTATTTTCGGAATTGACGATAATTAGAGAAAATCTATCAAAAATAAAATATATAAAAAGTCACAGGCACGCTTTATCAAATAAAATTAAAAAAAATCAAAATAACTAACGCTTAAAAGGTCAAGTACTCATTTAATTTAGTATTTATTTACATCCAGAAAAACATCTAAGGCTAAAGTTTTAGTTACGCCACTTCAATTTAATGAATTTAAACAATTTATTTATTTACTAACTTGTAACTCACATGACCAGAATGACGAAAATTCAATTGACTGTCATTTTAGAGTTTACTTCAAGAAAAACCCAAAAAACGTGCATTTACCCTAAACTTAACTTTAACCGCCGAAGCGTTTTTGTGTGAGGTCAGAATTATTTTTGACCCTTTGACCATTTTTGAGGTCAAAATGTGATAGACCTAGGTGGGTTTCCGGGGGTGTATTTCGATAGGGGGGTTCGAAATTTTCGTTATTTTTTCGATACGACGCACCGTTTCCGAGATAATTGAGATTTAAGATCTAGAACAGAGGTTTTAGTTACACCACTTATAACTTGAGAACGGGTGGACCGATTTCCATGATTATTACTTCGTTGGATGCGTCTTTGTCGCGAATATCATAATCACTCTTACAAATTTTAAAGGTACGCGTCGCGAACGAAGTTGTCGTAGTCATGTTTAAGACATAACAAGTACTTTTCTTTTTTTTTTCAAAATAACTACTGATTAAATAACCAAAATATTAAATTGACGTCAATAACTTTGTGTTTACTTCAAGAAAAACACATAAAACGTGCATGGACCCTACATTCAACTTCACTCACCGAATTGAGCCTTTTTGAGGTCAGAATTATTTTTGACCCTTGACCATTTTTGAGGTCAAAATGTGATAGACATAGGTGGGTTTCCAGGGGTGTATTCCGATAGGGGGGTTCGAAAATAACGTTATTTTTTCGATACGACGCACCGTTTCCGAGATAATTGAGATTTAAGATCTAAGGCCCTGCCTTAGACGCCGCTTATAACTCGACAACGGGTGGTCATGATTTTTACTTCGTTGGATGCGTCTTGTCCCGAAATAGCAGAGTAACTAATAAAACTACAAAAAAACTTAAAAGCGCATACATCAGACAAACTTCTATGCCTTTTTATTTGTATTGCCTACGACGCATCGCGGGTGAAGTCATCATAGGCATGCTTATGACGTCACAATTACTTTTCATTTTTTGACGTGACAACGTCTTATAAATTGGTTTGCCGGGTGACACTTCAAGAAACTGCGTTACGCTCCGCTCACGTTATGCGCTCACAATGAGAGCGAGTGAGAGGCACGCGTCCCTTCCACTCGGGCATGGTTAGCCCGCCTAAGAGCGAGAGAGACAGACATCAAAAGTCGTTGTCGCGTAAAACTTTCGCCCGTATACCGACTTTACAGGCAACCAATTTTTTTTACAAAATAACTACTGATTAAAAAACCAAAATATTAAATTGACGTCATTAATTTTGTGTTTACTTCAAGAAAAACACATAAAACGTGCATAGACCCTACATTCAACTTCACTCACCGAATTGAGCCTTTTTGAGGTCAGAATTATTTTTGACCCTTTGACCATTTTAGAGGTCAAAATGGTATAGACCTAGGTGGGTTTCCGGGGGTGTATTCCGATAGGGGGGTTCGAAAATAACGTTATTTTTACGATACGACGCACCGTTTCCGAGATAATTGAGATTTAAGAGCTAAGGCAGGGGACGCCGCTTATAACTCGACAAAGGGTGGACCGTTTTTCATGATTTTTACTTCGTTGGATGCGTCTTGACCGGGAATAGCAGAGTAACCAATAAGATGACAAAATATACTTAAAAGCGCCTACATCACAGGGACTTCTATGCCTTTTGAGGTCACATTTATTTTGGACCCTTAGACCACTTTAAACTCGAGAACGGGTGGCGATATTCATGATTTTTACTTTGTTGGATTTGTTTTCGCCGCAAATAGCAGAATGACTGTTACAAAATTTACAGGGACTTGTTGGGCGCGAAGTCATCATAGGCATGCTTATGACTTCGCAAGTACTTAGTTTAAAAAAAAAAAAATAACAACTGACTATAAAGTCAAAATATTCAATTGACTTCCTTAATTTGGTGTTTACTTCATGACAAAAACATAAAACGTGCATGGACCCTAGACTTAATTTCACTCACCGAATTGAGCCTTTTTGAGGTCAGAATTATTTTTGACCCTTTGACCATTTTCGAGGTCAAAATGTCATAGACCTAGGTGGATTTCCGGGGGTGTATTCCGATAGGGGGGTTCGAAAATAACGTTATTTTTTCGATACGACGCACCGTTTCCGAGATAATTGAGATTTAAGATCTAGGACAGAGGATTTAGTAACAGTAAGTTATAACTCGAGAACGCGTGGACCGATTTTCATGATTTTTACTTTGTTGGATGCGTCTTGGCCTCGAAAAGCAGAATAATGAAATTTTAAATATTTATATGCTATTGTTGATGGTTGAACTTTCTTTAATTTGTACGAACTTTAGTGTACCCTATTCGAATGCAAATAAAAATTGAAAGAAAGAAAGAAATATTTATTTGCATTAAACACGGTATACAAAGATGTTAAGTTTTTCACAAAGAATCTCATATTCAGCCAATAAATTATGACATGCAAATTAAATAAAATTATTTTTTCTATTCTATTCCAATAACTATTTAAAAAAGAGGATATTTCCGAAATAAAAGGCATCAATTTTAAATAAAACTCTATATTAATATAATATAATAATGTAGAATATTGTGTGTTGCGTTGCACTGTCCCTACGGCTTGAGCCGCTTGTACGTGGCGAGGTGGCTGTTGAGATGCTGCGCGAGCTGGTCCGCCCTCGCGAACGACGCCTGAAATAATATAAATACAGGGTGTAAAAAAAAGTACGAGCCAAATTCAAAGGGGTGGTTGCCGATCGAGAATATAATGCAAGAATTTTTTTTTTTTTTTTAATTTTTGGAAAAAAAAAATACAAGTATATATTTTTTTTATTTTGTCTATTTTCTAGACGCGACTCCTAAATAAATATAAAATATAAATATGCTCCAGACAACACACCAATTGTCTGGTTTCGTGGTAAGGAATTTTCTTCCTTGTGTTACGAAGTACCAGACAATGATTATGACGGGGGCGTCTCCCATAAATACTTAACTTAGGCACAAATGTTCGTGCTCATCACACAAACATTTGCCCCCTGCGGGATTCAAACCCGCGACGGCCGGCGTAATAGTCAGGAGTGCTAACCAATACTTAGGGACCCGTGGACATTTTATCTTATAAGTACTGTTTTACTTTCTTATACAGACAGAATGTTAAAAAGTACGAGCCAAATTTAAGGGCGTGGCTAAGAGTCGAGTCTAGAATAAAGGAAAAATAAAGCTACAGGAAATATTTCAATTTTTTAAATCATTTTTTTATATTTTTCATGTCTTCTATTCCCGATTGATAAACACACCCTTGAATTTGGCTCGTACTTTTTTACACCTCAATAGTATAGTAAAAACAAATTGAATAAACGAACAAACGAACGATTGAATGAATGAATAAACAAGCGAATGAATGAACGGACGAGCGATGAATGAACGAACGAACGAATGAACGAATAAGCGAATGAATGAACGGACGAGCAAATGATTTAACGAACGAGCGAACGAATGAAAGGATGAGAGGATAAATAAACGAACGAGCGAATGAATGATTGAAATTGATTTACGTACGAAAAAGTTTAGAAAAAGATACATCAATTCACCTTGCACACGACGCATCTATACAGCTGCTTCGCGTGGTTCTGCAGGTGTCTGGTGAGCGAGTGCGCGTGCGAGAACCGCTTGCCGCACTGCGCGCACGCGTGCGGGAGACGCGCGTCGGCCGCGCGGGCGCCGTGCGCGCACACGCGGTGCCGCGACAGCTGGTCGAAGCGGGCGAACGACACGCCGCACTCTGTGCAGCGGCCTGGAAATTTTAATTAAATTAGGATTTATTTGTCTATGTTATCAAAACATAGTGTATGTATACTTATACAAGGTGTCAAAGTCAAAGTCAAAAAATGTTTATTGCCATTATGTGTAACAGAATCTTAAAATTAAAATGAGAGCTTAAATACTTAATGACCCTGTCGGGTATTGCAACATATACATAGGTCAAAACAACGAGTAAAGAATGAAGGGACCTACTTAGAATCAGTAACTAAAAGTATTTTTCGTAGAAACATAGGTCGAATAACGCCAAAAGTAATTTGACTCTCCATTACTTTTGGCATATTTCGACCCATGTTTCTAGGAGAAAGTTGTTCATTTCTGAGTCATCATCATCATCATTATCAGCCGAAGGACGTCCACTGCTGAACATAGGCCTCCCCCATGGCTTTCCACAACGACCGGTTGTGAGCGGTCTGCATCCAGTGCGATCCTGCGATCTTCACAAGGTCGTCTGTCCATCTTGTCGGCGGACGTCCTACGCTGCGCCTTTGGTCAAAGGGTCTCCAATCTAGAACTTTTCTGCCCCAACGGCCATCAGTTCTTCGCGCTATGTGCCCTGCCCACTGCCACTTGAGCTTACTGATTCGCAGGGCTATGTCCGTTACCTTAGTTCTTCTACGTATCTCCTCGTTTCTGATTCGATCTCGTAGAGAAACACCGAGCATAGCCCTCTCCATCGCTCGTTGTGTGATTTTGAGCTTCTTTATGAGGCCCATCATTTCTGAGTAACTCCCTTCATTCTTTACTCGTTGTTTTGAAACACCTAGTATATTTTTTGTTTTTATAGTATTTTGTCACTATACAAAATTAATAATATTAATATTGCACTTGTAAAAAGACAAAAGCATAGGCTGACACAGTTGCATTTTACAAGTGCAATTTATAAACCATGGTCTAGCTAGATAGTAGGCATGTTTCAACAAAGAACAAATCATAATGTTGGTAGTTTAATTATAAAAATATGAAGATAACAAAAAACTAATTCATTTATTATTTTAAGCAATTATTGATATTTTTAATACATAAATGTATCCAAACAAACATTTGGTCACGTGCGTGACCGTAAATGCCTATCAGCTAGTATGACGTCACGATTAGTGGCACAATCGAGCCACTAGTTAGTGACTTGACTGAGCCACTCGTGGCCGCGTCTAGTGGCTTAACTGAGCCACTAGTGGCTACGATTAGTGGCCGGATGTAGCAGCTTGATTGAACAACTCACAGTTGAATTTAAAGACCGCATCTAGTGGCTTGACCGAGTCACTAGTGGTCGCGGCTAGTGGTTAAAATGAGCCACTAGTGGCCGCGTCTACTGGCTTGACTGAGCCACTAGAGGCCGCGTCTACTGGCTCGACTAAGCCACTAATGGCCAATTTCAGTACCATTTACTGGCATTTTATGTCAAATAACTCACCCGCTCGCTCGTCGGCAGTGTGCGTGCGATCGTGCGCGGCTAACTCGGCGTCATCTTCGAAGCACTAGCGACATACTTCACACCGCACTGTCATGGCGACACTTATCGTAGAAACTAGAGGCTACGCCACGGTTACTGGCCGCGTCTAGTCGCTCAGTCGAGCCACTAGTGGGAGTATTTAGTGGCTTTACTGAGTCACTCGTGGCCGTGTCTAGTGGCTTAACTGAGCCAGTAATGGTCGTGTCTAGTGGCTTAACTGAGCCACTCGTGGCCGTGTCTAGTGGCTCAACTGAGCTACTAGTGGCTACGATTAGTGGCCGGATCTTTATGTTTAAACCACTAGTGGCCGAATGAGCCACTAGTGACTACGATTATCTAGAAGCTTGATTGAACCACTAGTGGTCGAGTTAAATGCCCGCATCTAGCTCGACTGAGCCACTAGTGGCTACGATTAGTGGCCGGATCTAAAAGCTTGATTGAACCACTAGCGGTTGAGTTTAATGGCCGCATCTAGTGGCTTGACTGAGCCACTAGTGGCCGCGTCTGCTGGCTTGACTGAGCCACTTATAGCCAATTTCAATACCATTTACTGGCAATTTATGTCAAATAACTCACCCGCTCGCTCGTCGGCAGTGTGCGTGCGGTCGTGCGCGGCTAACTCGGCGTCATCCTCGAAGCACTTGCGGCAAACTTCACACCGCACCGTCATGGCGCCGCGGTGCGCTTTAGCTCTGAAATAATGAATTATTGCGCGTTAGTTAATATGGTATTGTAGCTTCAAAAAATAAAAAAAATATATAACGCCGCACACATACTAGTGTTACCGCGCGCCCAGGCAAACGGGCGTTGTCACGCCTCACCGCTAGATGGCGCTGGGAGTAGGTTAGCTCGCACGTACATTGCGATTTATCGGATAGTAAAGACCTTATAGTAGGACCGTCTACGGTGCAAACAAAAAATCTTTAATTCAGACTTTACATCCATAATTTGTTAGTAATGCAAAAATGACTTAAATACTATGTTAGTGCGTTATTAATTAATTAATTCAATTTTAAGACCAATTCAATTCAATTCTTATTCAACCCGATTCAACCAAATTTAATTCAAAACAATCTGATTAAATTCGAAATAATTTAATTATAATTTGAAAATTATATAAAATCTATTTTGTAAATCAATCAATTATAAAAAATAGTATTTAAGTGCCTCGGTGCGCACGTTGCGCCGTTGTTCCTGCGCCTGATCTCTCTCCGGTTGTGTCAGATTACTGTCCCATCAATTCAATTTTTCAATTTCAAAATATCTTTATTCATAAAGATATTTGTCTATTTGTTTTTGTATATAGATGCTGTCCCATCGGGCTATGAGAGTGAAAGGAACAGAGAGTGCACCTGTGTTCGCTCACACTTGTGCACTATAATATGTCCCGCGCAGTCGGTTAGTCGTTGTGCCTGGCCAACGTAGTCGAAATCGGCTAGGGGGACTATTATTAGTAAATATTGTACTAACTTGTGTTCCCACAGTTTCTCTCTGCGGCTGAACGTTTCCGAGCAGCAATCGCACTCGTACCGGTCCGAGGAGCGCGTCCGGGACCGCGAGTTGCCTCCGCCGCGGTTTTGGTGCACGCGACGATGTATCCTGTTGGCAAAGAGATACGTTCGATTTTAGCTTGCAGTTTATGAACAAAGAAAAAAACGTTTATTTAGTATTAATACCGATTATGAAATAAAACGACGAGCACGAAATTTAACCCCCTTATTCATAATAACTAAAATGGTGTTTTAAACCTATTTTAGCTATTACACTGTTTTGTCACTTTCTGTCAAATGATGACAGCGAAAAGAAAGAATGAGACAAAACAGTGTAATAACTAAAATAGGTTTAAAGCACCGTTTGAGTTATTATGAATAAGGGGGTAAATTTGTAGTGAGTCATGGATGGTTTATGTATTTGAGTATTTATGGGAGACGCCCCCATCACAATTGGTGTGCTGTCTGGCGCATATTTGTTTATATGTTTAGAACAAATATGAATAAATGAACGAATGAATGGGTGGATGGAATAATGATTGAATGAATGGATAAAATAGTCACTAGATGCCGGTGTACTGAGTAAACTAGCGGTGATAATTTGTTTGCGGTTTTACTTATTTGTTCTTTAGAACAAATGGAATGAATGGATGAATGAATACATGAACGCATGAATGAATGAATGGATGAATGATTGAATGAATAAACGATTGAATGAACGATTAAATGAATGTAACAATAAGTGATTGAATGAACGAATGAATGAAACTTCAAACTAGCATTCTCTGTGCGACTAAACAGCAACTCATAGTACTCACTTGAGCGTGACTCTGGTAGAGTACCACTTCCGGCATATGTGACACTGGAAACTCTTGTCGGCCGACTCGTTCTCGCTCTCGCTGATGTCGTCCTGCTCGCGCGGGATCGCCGATATGTCCGTCGCTCGCTCCGGGTCGGAGTCGGATGCGTCCGATTGGTTGCCGCTGTATGACCACGCGCCGAACGATCTGGGAAGGGGCAATAATGTTTTTTTTTTATCAATTTCAAACGGTGATGCGTATAAAATTCTGCACATGAAAATAAAAATATATAAATAGTAATATACATGACTAGCTTTTGCCCGCGACTTCGTTCGCGTGGACTTCAGGTTCGTCCCGTCTAGTAGCGCAAAAAATGTGTTTTTTTACGACCTCACATTAGAAACCTCAAAAATTGTAGCCTATATGTTATTCTGATGTATAAGCTATATTGTGGTAAAGTTTCATTCAAATCCATTCAGTAGTTTTTACGTGAAAGAGTAACAAACATCCATACATCCATACTTACAAACTTTCGCCTTTATAATAGTAGTAGGATCTATTAGTCTCACTGCTTCATTTGAGGTCGAAATATGCTTGCGGGCGATGTTGTTTTCAAACCCGTAAACATTTATGGAAAGAGACAAATTTGACGCAAACTATCCTCATAAGCCCACTTGTGCATATGATTTAACCTAGGATTACGCTTATTCTCGATTAAATCTTATTTCTGTCTCTAGCAACGTCAAATAAACGAATAGGAGCTCTATATTTGAATCACTTCAAGATTGCGAGTGCTTTTCGTTCGAAGATGAATTATAAGTCAAAGAAAAAAACTCGTTTTCGAACGAAAATCACTCGTTATATTAACGAGAGTGATTCAAAAATATGGCCCCAGATACAATATATAGGCTTAATGTCAATGTGGGCTTTATTTCATAAACACTTTTAAAGATGTATTTCAAGGAACGTTAGGATAATCTGTGTTGTGGACGCCCTGTATGCTACTCACTGGTCGTCCTCCGGGTTCTGTTGCGGCTCAGTCTTGGCCTCGGCCTCGGACTCGGAGTCGGAGCTGTCCGACGAGCTCGAGCTGCCCGAGCTGGACGAGCTGGACGAGCTCGAGCTCCCTGCGAACAAAGATTACATAAATTATACTAGCTTTTGCCCGCGACTTCGTTCGCGTGGACTTCAGGTTCGTCCCGTCTAGTAGCGCAAAAAATGTGTTTTTTTACGACCTCACATTAGAAACCTCAAAAATTGTAGCCTATATGTTATTCTGATGTATAAGCTATATTGTGGTAAAGTTTCATTTAAATCCATTCAGTAGTTTTTACGTGAAAGAGTAACAAACATCCATACATCCATACATCCATACTTACAAACTTTCGCCTTTATAATAGTAGTAGGATAAATTACATTAATTTTAAATTTAAATTATTTATTCGCCAGAAACATGGTAGATACATATATGAATGATTATCTGAACGGTTGGCATCAAAAAGTTCTATATACAAGGACACTGTGGTTTGCATATACAGCACTGCCATTAATCTATATTTCTTAAAAGTACGGGGGAGCCATCTCTTGATGACAAAAAACATTTAATGACAAGAAAGTTGCTCATTGCGAATGAGTAATTATATAAAATCGTATTTTAAAATAGGTCTTTAGTAAAATGAGCCGCGCGTTTTAAAACTAATTTCAAACATTAAGTCACTAGATGGCGCTGTAGTAAGGTAACTCGCGGTGACGCTTCATTTACATGTTTTTCTATTATGTTCATGCGAACAAATACATTTTGTCTTGCTATCGTAACCTTAGTTTTATTTGGGGTTCCTTCCTGTGGGCTTTTTGCGACTTGTCCAATCCGAGTTCGTCTACGGTGGCCAGTCACAAGTCACAAAGACTAACCGACTGCACGTGACATTTTATAGTGCACAAGTGTGTGCGCAAACATAGGTGCACTCGCTATCCCTTTCACTCTCATAGCCCGATGGGACAGCAATCTGACACGACCGGAGAGAGATCAGGCGCAGGACCAACGAATTTACGTGCGCACCGAGATCCGGGGGTAAAAGACTACCAACTTCCAACTCCGAGCTACCCTGAGAATTTCTGAACAGAAAAACTATTTAAACAGAGGTCCCCGGGGTTCGAACCCGGGGACCTCTGGTGCAGCCGTCGCTTTAAAACGCGACCCTCTAACCGCTGCGCCACCGAGGCAGTTACATGTATTACGAAAAAGTTTAGTATAACTCACCGGATCCCGAACTGCTGCTATCCGAGTCTGAATTGGAGCTGTCCTCGAGTTTTTCGACTCGCGTGTCCAATTCTTTTACTGACGCGTTTCCTGGGAACAACAGATATAATAAATTATTGTATGAATATTTTAATAAAACGTTATTTTATTTATTTATTTTTATTTCTTAGGATAACCAGGGTTTACAAATAATATTCCGCAAGATGGCGCTGGCTGTAAGTTCATTGGTGACAACCACAATGTATGATGTTCCGTTCCGCGCCGCTAGATGGCGGTAGCAGTCACTTGACTCGCGGCAACCACTACACTGTCCCAATGTATGTACTCGTATGTACCTTGGGTATGAAAAGCGTAAGACACAGGAGTTCCGTTTCGCGAAGCCAGATGGCGCTGGCTGTCACTTGATTCGCAGTAACGTTGAGTTTGCCTTATGTAGGTAAACTTTTCTCGGGCTCTATTATTTACCTTCAGAGTTTAAAATAGCAGAGAGGACGTCATCGTTTTGAAGTTGTTTCGCTGCTTCTTGATCTCAATAGTTGTACCTTTGCAACAAATAGTTCTGTCGTACACAGCTAGATGGCGCCAACAGTCACTTTACTCGCGACAACTCATCAAGACACTTTCTGTAACACAGTATTTACTGAGATCCTAACAGAGAGGACCTTGCCGACTTGAAGTATTTGCTTGTCTTAAGACAGCTCTTTGAAGTTAGCTGCGAGTAGTTGCGCCTCGTAACTAATAGTAAAATATCATCGATGTACGAAGTTCCAGTCCGCACCTTAAGATGGCGCTGGCAGTCAGTTGACTCGCGGCAACCACTCGTTTCTTTATGAATTTATTATTAACAATTAATCATCTACTATATAAAAACAAGTCGGGTTTTCCTTCCTGACGCTATAACTCCAGAACGCACGAACCGATTTCCACGGTTTTGCATTCGTTGGAAAGGTCTCGGGCTCCGTGAGGTTTATAGCAAAGGAAATTCCCATAAAACGGGGCCGGGGCGGGACGGGGCTGGGGGCGAAACGAAGTTCGCTGGGACCGCTAGTAGAGTATATTTACCTTCGGAGCTCCTAACAGAGAGGACCTCGTCGTCTTGAAGCCGCTGTGCGTCACCGGGCGGCTTCTTGAAGTTGGCTGCGAGTAAGTGAGCCTCATACAGGTCGTCCTGAGGATATATAAAGTATACTTTTACTACGGGTTACTATGAAATTATTAATTATTTGATTGAAGGGTTTTTGTCCTCTGTGTAGGCGAACGAAAATGTTCTTTACTTCAAATAGATATCATGTATTTGTTCACTTTGCAAACTCATTTTTATAATGATGTGATATATGTGTGCACATGTAAGATTTTGTTAAGATCTACATGATATATTTTTTTCAAAATTTTTACTTTCTTAGTTCAAAAGTTAGATGGGGGGGGTACGCCCATTTTACCACTTTGGAAGCGTCTATATCTCAAACGTTAGACTTTCAGAAAAAATGGTTGTAGGAACCTCAATGTCATTTTGAAAGACCTATCTATAGACACCCCACACGTATAGGTTTGGGTAAAAAAAAAAATTTTAGGTTTTAGTTTCATGTTCAACTTTTAGTATCTGAACGGAAAGCGGTAAACAAGATACACCTACCTACCAAGTTTCAATGGTGTGATGCTAATAGTTTCAGAATAAAGTGGCTGTGACATACGGACGGACGGACAGACAGACAGACAGACAGACAGACTTGACAAAACTATAAGGGTTCCGTTTTTTGCCATTCGGCTACGGAACCCCAAAAATATGAACTGTGATGTTGAAGTCAATTTAACAAGTGTTTATACCATTTTATAAAGTTAAATTAAGTTTATTATACGTATACATTTTAATGTTTTATACTTGTGTAATAACTTACATCAGTAATATTTGTCTGAAATCAGAGAAAAGCTCTGCCTTAGCAAACTTACATAGAATTGCCACTGAGGCCACTGAGGCAGTCGAGATTGCTGTCCCATCGGGCTATGAGAGTGAAAGAAATAGAAAGTGCACCTGTGTTTGCGCACATACCTGTGCACAATAATATGTCCCGCGCAGTCGGTTAGTCGTTGCGACAGGCCACCGTAGTCGATCTCGGCTAGGGGGACTATTATGAAAGGTATAGGTAGACCGCGAAATTGAGACCTCGCCTGCGGGGAGGCGAGAGCGAGTAGCGTGAGCGGCGCGCGCCGCCCGCACCTTTCACGCGCCCCGCTCTCGTCTCCCCCCGCACCCCTGTGCCCCGCAGACGAAGACTCAATGAAGCGGTTTACCTATAGAATAAATCTTCTGTCGGTTTTTTACAGGCTTTACTTTGGAGAGTGTGCAAAGGACCTCCATGAGCTTATCCCACCAGCTCCCTTCTTCTAACGCACATCGAGACGCACTGCAGATTACCACCCATACCCGTTGATACTTCACTGACTCGAACAAAGCGCTTCTCGTCAACTTTCATAATGCGTACAGCAAAAGAATGGAACTCTACCCGCATCTGTGTTTCCATCGGTCTATAACCCTGTTATTTTCAAAAAAAGAGTGAACAGGCTTCTTCTGGGCGAGCTCGCTTCATCTTCGTCCCTGACTATGCCTTTGGTTTATTCTAGAGACAAGAGCAAACCCATATCATATTAACCCTTTAAATGACGTGCATAAATGACGTGCATAAACGGGTTTGTATATACGGGTGTGCATATATCGTTTAAAGGGTTAAAAAAAAGAATAGGTATAATAAGAGGTATCATACCTTATCAATGTTTGCGTATTTCTCGTGTATGTGTCGCAGCGCGCGAAGATTCTCGTCCAGGCTTA
Source organism: Pyrausta aurata (assembly GCA_963584085.1). Lineage (NCBI taxonomy): Eukaryota > Metazoa > Arthropoda > Insecta > Lepidoptera > Crambidae > Pyrausta > Pyrausta aurata. Next base: position 1,414,122 of record OY757281.1, read on the forward strand.
GCGAGTCGGAGGCTTGGCTCGGTGACCCTGTTAAAAAAAATTGGTTGCCTGTAAAGTCGGTATACGGGCGAAAGTTTTACGTGACAACGACTTTGAGTGGTAAAATAATTTTATGTACACATGAACCGGTGTGTATGCCTATCTCTCTCACTCTCTCTCTCTCGCTCTGTCTCTCTCGCTCTTAGGCGGGCTAACCATGCCCAAATGGAAGGGACGCGTGCCTCTCACTCGCTCTCATTGTGAGCGCATAACGTGAGCGGAGCGTAACGCAGTTTCTTGAAGTGTCACCCGGCAAACCAATTTATAAGACGTTGTCACGTCAAAAATTACACTTTTAAGGCTCTAGAAATGTGTCGGGCACGAAAAGCAACACGATACGCTCTACCTTGCCCACTGAATTGATTGACAGCGTTTTGCCTCGCCGTTATATGAAGCTAGAGCGAAAGCAAGCGAGTATTTTGTCGTTGCTGACACGCACCGTGCATGGCTCGCGACGGTGTTGGTCGGTGTCGGAACGGTCTAGTGTCAATACAAAGATCATTTTTTTACCTTGACTTTGACGACCGATTTGGCGCAGTGGTTAAGAAATTGGCTACTGCGCCAGAGGTCGCGGGTTCGATCCCCGCACATTACAAACATTTGTGTGAATGAACATGTCTGTTTGTGGTGGTCTGGGTGTTTTCTATGTATAATATGTATGTATTTACAAAAAAAAGTATTTAAGTATGTTTATATCCGTTGTCTGGTTACCATAGTACAAGCTTTGCTTAGTTTGGGACCAGATGGCGCTGTGTGAAATGTCCAAGAATATTAATTATTTATTTTTTTACCTGACACGTTAATAGTACGGTCATGGTATGCAACGATGTAATGGGCATAAATCTTTGCTAAAGAATTCACAAACGATAGTTGTTTGTCACAGATTTGATTGGTTCTTAAGTTCCCCATATTAGACTCTCTATTGTTTTGCTCTCTATTGCTACGAGTAGGACGCAAACCTATGGGAGGGTAATGTAAACCTCAAGCAATGTAAAATTAAAGATATAATAATAATAAACATACATAAATAAACTTAGTATAAATATGTAAAAGTTTTTTTTTTAATGTAAAAGAATAAATAAGTAAACTTTGTAAACGCTAGCTCCTCATGTAAATAACAGATGGCGCTGTGCCGATATAGATCGCGGAGGAGAAACATTTTTTGGATACATAACTACTAGTCATTTGTATGAGAGGGTGAGGTCATCATGCACAATGCGCGTAATGTATACGGCCGTCGTACCGTAAGGTATTTGGTGCCTCGTTTTATAAACGAATTACCATCTACCTTGAAGGATGACTTAAATGTAAGAAATATTAAATCAAAACTAAAATTACACTTTCTGCTGCTGTCTAATAGTCAGTGAGTGCATCTACCTGGTTTTTTCTCGATTATTATTTACCTTGTTAAAATACTTAAGTATAATAGAATTATGATTATTGTTTAAACTACTGTTAACAGGCTGACTCACATTGCATTGTGGACAAACCTTCATGGTTTATTACAATGTATTTTTTAGTGTTTGTTTTAATTTTCTTGTTTATTTAATAATAAAGGAAAAAAAATAGGCCTTAGATACTTACCTATTATATAACGCAGAGTATTCACTTACATTATGCAGTACTCACCTAAGTCTGGCTCGTCGTCGCTGTCAAGCGTGATCGGCTCCGAGTTCACCGGCATCAAGTTGCTTCTGACGCGGATTTCTGTGAATACGACGCAAAATTATCAAACAACCCATTTATAACCATTAAGGCCCACTTCCGCATGATTTAACCCAGGATTACGCTAATCCTGGATCATCATTCTGTCTCTGTCAGTTTATTTGACGTTGACAGAGACACTAAGTGGGACTCGCGCACGATGATTTAACCCAGGATTACGCTAACCCAGGATTAAATCATCATCCTGTCTCTGTTAGTTTATTTGACGTTGTCAGAGACACTTAGTAGGACTCGCGCACGATGATTTAACCCAGGATTACGCAGATCCAGGATTAAATCATCATCCTGTCTCTGTCAGTTTATTTGACGTTGACAGAGACACTTAGGCCCACTTGCGCACCATGATTTAACCCAGGATTACGCTAACCCAGGATTAAATCATCATCCTGTCTCTGTTAGTTTATTTGACGTTGACAGAGACACTAAGTGGGACTCGCGCACGATAATTTAACCCAGGATTACGCTAACCCAGGATTAAATCATCATTCTGTCTCTGTCAGTTTATTTGACGTTGACAGAGACAGAATGACGATTTAATCCAGGGTTAGCGTAATCCTGGGTAAAATCATCGTGCGCAAGTGGGCCTAAGTGGGACTCGCGCACGATGATTTAACCCAGGATTAAATCATCATTCTGTCTCTGTCAACGTCATAATAATATAATCTGTCTGAATCTTATTGCATGTCAATGGTATTGTAATTAAGCTTGTAAGTGTGTTGGACTAGCTCTGTGAACTTGCAAATGTTTTGCTTTAAATAAATTAATAAAAAAATAAAGACAGAATGATGATTTAATCAAGGATTAGCGTAATCCTGGTTTAAACCATCGGGCGCAAGTGGACCTAAGACCGTCATGATCCAATTTATCGTTTGTAAAGTTCTATACCGTTAAAAATACCACTATGTATTTTACAGTTTTACCCCCTTATTCATAATAACTCAAACGGTCTTTTAAACCCATTTTAGCTATTACACTGTTTTGTCACTTTCTGTCAAATGATGACAGCGCCAAGATAGAATTAGACAAAACAGTGTAATAGCTAAAATAGGTTTAAAAGACCGTTTGAGTTATTATGAATAAGGGGGTGGGTTAGTTTAAACCTGGTACTATCTCTAACCTACATGACAAAAAAGAGGTGTTATTATACAAGAAGGGGCTAAAAAAATCAGGTATGGAATTGTGTAAAGCAATCGTATTCAATGGTTTTACAATATTTTTAACACTCACAGTGTCATATTTTATTCTTAAAAGATGAAATATGAAACCAAAAATTGCGCACGGGCGGGATTCGAACCAGCATCTTTCTGTCGTGCGGTCGGACCGACAGCACGGTAGCTCAATTAGAAGAGCAGTTGGCCCGGTTAGCCAGAAAGATGCTGGTTCGAATCCCGCCCGTGCGCAATTTTTGGTTTCATATTTCATCTTTTAAGAATCGTATTCATTTGACAGTTCAATACGTACGATATGATCTATCAAACGGCAAAAAACAAAAGGTTTGAATAATCATATCGTACGTTTTGAACTGTCAAATGAATACGATTGCTTTACACAATTACCCCTCTGTTTAAAAACTATGACTTAAGGTAAATAAAATAAAAAATACGCACTAGGTTGCTGTGATTGCTTCGCCGCCATTTGGTCAATCTTACGAGGACGTCCTCGTTTCCCCTTCACTCGCTCAGTGCTCGAAGTCTGAGGAGAAATATCGATATCGATAAAGATGATTGCACATCACTATTGAATAATTAAATCATACAATTCAGATAAGGGTACGTCACAAAATAATATTTGTCATTGTTTTATCTTGAAAAAAAAAGACAACTTATGTCAGACGTCACAAAGTAAGATATCTTTATTTTGTTCTAAAGAATCAAACTTTCATACACAAAAGTCAACAAGTTTAGTCTACATAGAAACCCGTAGCCAAATGCATAGACAATCAGTAACAAAATGAAAAAGTCACAACTAAAACAGGCAAAAACAGTTCGACTTTTCTAAATTATTTCGATTATTAAACTGTTTTCTTTTTCGTTTCATAAGTAGCAAAAAAGTTCTTTTTTTCACTTATAATAGAATTAATACTCACTGCGTCATGTTTCTTAGCGTTAGGCGTGCGTTTTGTGTATTTGCGCTTGACGCGCGGCGTCGATTCTCCCGCCGACGATGACGCTGCAGAATCTGGGAACGATTGACATTTGTAGTGATGTGACAGTGTCGATACTTTTGGCAATAATTTATGTAAATATAGAATTAAAATATGGCTGGTTTGTGCAAAGGGTGTTTAAAAATATTGTGTGGGATGACTCAGTCTGTTAACTGTAATTTTTTGAGGGTATCAATTTTTAGTAATGAAGTATTATTAGTTCTAGAGTTTATTGTTAAGACTGATCTAAGTAACCTTTAAAAATATCTTTCATGATTGAAAGAAACGACATTTTCTTTTATCTTATTATGTCACTATTATTGTATAATTAAATTATTGGAGTTGACTGACAAATTGATGCGAATGTATTGGACACTGTAAATAAACTTTCATGCAATACCTGAACTGATATTATAACTACACACAAACACTACCATGCACTAATGAGATGATAAAAACCACATGATTTATGCCGAAACAAATGAATGGGAGGACAAAATTCGTAAAAAAAAATATTGACTTGATTTTATTCTCAACTGCCAGTAAGCAAGACAAGATATCTAAAGGTAGACCGCGAAAGTGAGACCTCGCCTGCGGGGCAAAGGGGTGCGGAGGGGACGAGAGCGCGGTTAGTGAGCGGCGGGGGCGGGTGTTTCCGCGGCGCCCGCATCCCTTGAGCGACCCGCTATCGCTTCCCCCCGCGCCCCTGTACCCCGCAGGCGAAGACTCAATGAAGCGGTTTACCTATAACTACTTCATGCACCATATTATAGTTCCTAGCTACCACTGATATTTTTTTACATGTGAATTGATTTACTATTAAAACTTTGATACCTGAATTACCATGCAAATTTATTTTACTATTATTTTCTGATCACAATACAATTCGTTCTAACAAAAGTAAAATAATATCTCACATCACATACCAATAAAAAAGCCAATTCGAGTCATATCTACGTCAATACCGATTGTGACTACGACATATCGATAAAAAAGCTATCTTGTCACATCTCTATTTTTTGACATAACAATCCCTAACTACATATTACGTCATGCATTTTTTTTACCTTTTCTTTTTATAAATTTCGCGTTTCTTCGTAACATAGCTTGCTTTTCTGCTTTTCTTACGGACCCCATTTTCGGGGGAATTTTTCTTATGGGGTTAGGGAGCGGTTTTTTGGGTGGTGGCAACTTTTTCACCCGAGTCGACACTTTTGAAGGCACTTTTGATACGGGCACTTTCGTCACTGTTGGCCGAAAATGGTTGATGGATATTTTTGAAGAAAAAAAATACACCCATGTTGTTCTTTTAAATTAAAATTGGCAGGAATAACCGATGTAATAACTGATTTTTAAACGTTATTTTTTTCAACGATTTTAAAACAGACTGTAAAACATGACATGACATTTATATGACAATCTTTCGTGCTTTCATAATATTTGTATTCACTGTGTGCGAAGTAGGTTGTGGGGGGAACTAGAATCGATAACAGCGCTCGTAGTGACCAAAAAAACAACGTTGGGGGACGTCTGTCACAATTTCTCTAGCAATTATAGTACAAAATTTACGTAACCATTATATATATTTTATTAATAAGTAAAAATCGACACTATAATAAACCTGATTGCGTAGAATAAATTGATAATAAAATATTTTATTGAAATAACATTTATTGACTTTTCGTAATATCAGCCAGCCATTTGTAATTTCAACGTCCCCCATAGTTTCCCACGGTCCCAATAGCACGAAAAATCTAAATCAATGTCAGTCTTACTTAATAGATACTCAAAACTGACTTTAATTTAAGGGTACTACCATATTAAAGTGACATTTAAAATGCAAGCTATAAATAGATTGCCTATCTTTCGGATAAATCATAATCTTGGCTAAACATAACTTCCAAATAAAATCCTGGCAAAATTAGGCTGAGAGAACTTAAAATGACATTTTACTTTTTAATGTGAACACAATTCTAAATACAGTGAAGCGGTGAATGTTATTGTTGGATATATTATTGACAATGTATGTGTATGTGGGTTAAATACATTTCATCATTCATAACTAATTAAATTAATAAACAAGGGTTCGCCACATCTTATATGAAGGATTATTATAAAAATCACACCAGATAAATGTGTTTAAACATTAATAGATTTGAATATATATTTTTAAACTGTCAAAAGACGAATACTTAGACGGGTAGATGGCGCTAACGTCACGCAATGACGTATACTAAGAGACCAAGAATTTCGCGCGGCGGACCGACAGCACTGTAGCTCAATTGGAGGAGCAGTTGGCCCGGTAAGCCAGAAAGATGCTGGTTCGAGTCCCGCCCGTGCGCAATTTTTGGTTTCTTATGTCATCTTTTAAGAAATAGGAGAGTACGCAAATATGATGGATATTAATATAATATTTAAACACATTTTGGTAGTTAGTGTAAGCTTCAAACTGGTGTTAATTTGTGATGTATGTGGTCCCGTGTCCCCATGATAAAAAATGGTTATTTACAAAGTGAACACATTACTATAAATTTATCATTGCTCACACATCGTCTTTCGAAACTCAAATATGAGCGATGGAGAGGGCTATGCTCGGTGTTTCTCTACGAGATCGAATCAGAAACAAGGAGATACGTAGAAGAACTAAGGTAACGGACATAGCCCTGCGAATCAGTAAGCTCAAGTGGCAGTGGGCAGGGCACATAGCGCGAAGAACTGATGGCCGTTGGGGCAGAAAAGTCCTAGATTGGAGACCCTTCGACCAAAGGCGCAGCGTAGGACGTCCACCGACAAGATGGACAGACGACCTTGTAAAGATCGCAGGATCGCACTGGATGCAGACCGCTCACAACCGGTCGTTGTGGAAAGCCATGGGGGAGGCCTATGTTCAGCAGTGGACGTCCTTCGGCTGATAATGATGATGAAGGGGGTTAGTCTTTAATTTAACTATTAAGGTTTTATTCCCACTTCACCGCTCCGTACCATAACCGTGCTAGGAACGGGGCAAGAAAAGGTACACGATACGCTCTACCTTGCCCACTGAACGGATTGACAGCGTTCTGTCTCACCGTTATATGGAGCGAGAGCGAGAGCGTATTTTGCCGGCGCCGACACGCTGTGCATGGCACGCGACGGTGTTTGTCGGTGTCGGAACGGTCTAGTGGGAACAGTGTCATAGTTTTCAACAAAAATATATTTTTTTGTCTGACACGTTGCTATCACGATGTAGTTGGCAAAAACCTTAAGGCTGCGTTTCCACCAGAGATGTGCGATGGAAATGTGTCGTACGAGGATGTCTAGCTGTGCTGTGAAAATGTGTGGGTGTTTCCACCAAAGCTGTGCGATGAAAATGTGCCTACGAGGATGTGTAGCGGAGCTGTGTGTGATTAATGTGTGGTGCGAAGATGGGTTGCGAAGCTATGAAATGTGTCGACGGGGTGCGGTGTATGCGCAAACCTTCTCAACACACATCCCTCGCACGCATCCCTCGTACACATCCCTCGCACACATCCCTCGTACACATCCCTCGCACACATTCCTCGCTTGTTTTGTATGCGCAAAAATCTAGCTCCGCTGAGCCGTTTCCACCAGAGCTGTGCTGACCGAGGCGAGGTAAATGAAGCGATTCTATTGGTTCTTTACAAACACATCCCTCGCTACGCATCCTCGCACATCTCTGGTGGAAACGCAGCCTTACACAAACAATTTAAATCTAGGTAGGTGAATTTATAAATGACATGTGAGCGATGAGTTTAAGGGTCATTGACAGGACTTATTTGGACCATAACCAAAAATCGACACAAAGTATGTTCATTGATAAAATGACGTACTGTGTTTCAATCATAGATTATGTTCATAGTAGTGTTAAACACTCGCTTCCTATGCGGCCATGAATCAGTCATGACCTAGGGAGTGAGCCAACGCGCTTATCGATAACTGTGCAGTGTGCAGTGCAGCACTACGCCTTCCTAATAAGGCCTGTGCGTGTAAAAGAGAGATAAGAATGCGCTGTCGCAGTCCCACGTTTTATCGCCGTAGAGGAAGCGAGTGTTTAATACTACTATAGGTTTTTTTTTAAGTTACTGACCTGCAGTACCGCGACGTTTGTATTCCCTTTTAGCCTTTCTCTCCAATGCTTCTGTGGAAAATAAATACTTATGACAAACTTAACAAAAAGACAGACAATCTGAAATCTTAACAGTATATTTATAGTATATGAACTAGCTAACAAGATAATTATGGCGCTAAAAAATAGGTTACCAAGATCGTAATAATTTTTGGAATTACTACATAACATACCTAGTTAACTTGCCCGATTTTTGGCCAAATACTCAGGGCCGGCCTTGTCCACCGTAGGACGTCCTCGCTTACATTTCATGGCATTTTATACCCTGTATATTCTGCCTAAGTTAGTATATACCTAGTTCCCTAGCCCGCTACCTAGCCTTCTTAAATTCTCGGGATTGGTCTCGTCCACCCTAGGACGTCCTCGCTTACATTTCATTGCATTTTATATACTCTATATACTATTCTTAACTTATTACATACCTAGTTCTCTGGCGCGTTTTCTAGCCAAATACTCGGGACTCGTCTTGTCCACCCTAGGACGTCCACGTTTACGTTTCTCGCCCGAATCACTGATGCCCGGCGATGATCGGTTATTCATCACCGCCGCTGTAACAATAGGTGATGATTAGATATGATGATAAGCATATCGGTGAAGATATTTGTTAGCTGGAAAAGAGAAAGTTAATTAAGAAGCTTGTATAAACTGAAATAACGCGCCCCACTATGGCATTTACGCACACAAGCACAATTATACTCTGATTTTTAATTAGATAGACCAAAATGACATTTGGTGGGTGGCCACTTTTTCGTAATTTAAAAATAGTGTTGGTCCTTAATCCTACTAATATTATAAAGGCGAAAGTTTGTAAGTATGGATGTATGGATGTTTGTTACTCTTTCACGTAAAAACTACTGAATGGATTTGAATGAAACTTTACCACAATATAGCTTATACATCAGAATAACATATAGGCTACAATTTTTGAGGTTTCTAATGTGAGGTCGTAAAAAAACACATTTTTTGCGCTACTAGACGGGACGAACCTGAAGTCCACGCGAACGAAGTCGCGGGCAAAAGCTAGTAATCGATAGTTTCAATTTCATTCAATTGTTGTTTATAATCGATTTTTAAATATTCAAATAAAATCTGTTTATAAAAATCAGGAATCCTTCAAAAATCATAATTATATCAATAAATTATTTTATAGAAAGTATTGAAAAGTCAAATAAGGTAAGACCATACAAAAATATTTCGATTGCAAGAGAAACCTAGATTTTTCTACTCCTTACAAAAACTGTTTTATGTATTACGTTTATTTGTAGCTTTATGTAACGTTTAACATGTATAATTTATCCTAATAAGTAAAATCACATTAATGAAAATTCATATCACAAGTTCAATTAATAGCGTACAATTGAATTGTTACAACACTATGGGGACTACGCTAGCAACATTAAACAATAAAAAGTTCGATTAAAGCTGTCATTCGGGTCTATCTAATTAAAATTCAGAGTATAGAAATACAGATCTTAATTCCGCGGAGTAGTCGACACTCCCACACAGATGAAGTGTCGTTATTAATATTTGCACTCACACATCGAAATCAACTAATTAAGTAGTGGGGCGGCGCGTTATTTCAGCTTAGACAATCTCTGGAGTTGTTAGGGCCACTACTTAATTAGTTGATTTCGACGTGCGAGTGCAAATTGTAATAACGACACTTCATAAAACAAATTGCACCTGTAAAAAGCAACTGTGACTCTGTGACAGACGTGGAATCGAACCCCGTGTCTTACGCTATCCGGGCGCATGCCTATACCACACGGCCACCGTCACATTAACAAGCCTATTGAATTTTGCAAGCGCTTTCTTTAACGCGTAGGCTGCTCGTCTGTCACAGAGTCACAGTTGCTTTTTGCAAGTGCAATTTGTATTATTAAGTTTGTATAGTGACAAAACACTATAAAATCAAAAATCAACTACAACGACACTTAATCTGTGTGGTAGGTCGACTGCTCCGCGAATTAAGATCTGTATGCGTACGTCACAGTCGACTGGTTTAACACGTTCCGGGACACTGTTCCAGACACAATAGATGTTTTATTGTTTTCACGCCTGTAGGCGGTCACTGTCCCGGAACGTGTTAAGTGTGCTTGTGTGTGTTAATGCGATAGTGGGGTGTCGCGTCATTTCAGTATAGACAAGCTCTAGAGGTGTTAGGGCCGTGACTCACCGAGACGCCATGGAAACTTTGCCGGCTACGTATCCAAGCAGATAATACTAAAATGTGGCACTAACTCACTTGGCGACGTTTTGGCTAACTTACATCTCAATAATACTACAACCGCTTTTGCGCACACACTTGTGCACTATCAGTCGGTTAGTCGTTGTGATTGGCCACTGTAGTCGAAAACGGCTAGGAGGACTATTACTCCTACCGATTTTTGTTAATTGCGGGCCTTCTCAACAGAGATAGGCCAGGTACGCAGGAGATATGGTAACCCCAGATGTGTGCGCAATACACAAGTGCACTCTCTGTTCCTTCACTCTCATTAATTCGGTGGACGGCTCTGAGATGACCGATGAGAGATCAGGCGCAGAACCAATGGCTTAACGTGCTTTCCGAGGTACGGGGGTGTCATCACCACCAACTTCCTGACTTCAAGCTGTTTCCGAGTACTTTCAAGACAGAAAACTGGAACCAGGGAACCAGGGAACAGGGAACTCTTGGGTAGTCAAGCGAATCCAGCGAACTATACAATAGACCAACGAGGCATTTCAATGTTATCTGCTTAGGTACGTAGCTGGTGACGTTGCTATGGCATCTCGGTAAGGAGTACTACCCTTAATATGGTTGATTTTCGAGCGATGCAACTTGCATGCGGAGCCTTGGAGCCGTGCGGCTATGATAGAACATTGGAAGTGTATGAAGTCGTATGCGGCTATGACGCATCGCTCGGAATATGTTCCATACACGGGGTTTTTCCGATTTTCCACACAAAAAATCAGTGGCGATTTGTGGAAATTGATTACTTAAGATTATTAAGTATGTAAATAATAGCTTTTTTAAATTTTTAGTCCTTTCACTTACTGACTCAACAAATTTATTTATTAAAATACAATTTAAAAAAAAAATGAGTAGATTTCATCGATTTAACACCCCGCGAAAAATGACTGTGAAAAGTAAACGTCAGAATGTACAAATAAGATTTTTAACGAAAAACATGCTGTAATTTTATAAAACCACTTATTTCAAAACGCTTTATCAAATTAATAGAACAACGATTTTAGGAAAGTGGAACATTGATTCGTCCATTTTTCCACACCAAGCCGTCGGTGTGGATAATTGGACAAAAAGTCAAATTTTCCACACTAGTGCGGATTTTTAGTGTGGAAAATCGGAATAAACCCCATACACTTCCATATTTCTTTCATAAAACGCACGGCTTCTTTAAGCAGCTTACGCGCAGGTCGCATTGCTAGGAAGCCTACCTTTAAGTATCAAAGTGCTGAAAAAATAATGATGATGGTAGTTGAGTGGCAGAAAGGTGCAGATTTAAAAGCTGATGATGATGAAGAACAAAACCCAAGAGAGAATAACGAATATTGTTAGCTGCTTTGAACCAGACAATGGTGTATAGGTAGACCGCGAAATTAAGACCTCGCCTGCGGGGCGGTGGGGTGCGGGGGGAGACGAGAATGCGTCTAGTGAGCGGCCCGCCGCCTCCCCCCGCACCCCTCCGCCCCGCAGGCGAAGTCTCAATGAAGCGGTTTACCTATAATATTGATGACGAAGATGGAAGAAAATGAATTATACTTTTAGCCGTAAGGTGACTTCAATGATGATGATGATATAAATAAATAGGATACTTATGTGTAAAGATAATAAATAAAGTCAGTTATGAAAATTAAAAAAGAGGAAATGAATGAAAAAACCAAAATGATCATAATATTCATACACACACTGCTCAAGTCGGTCTTCTTGACAGCTACTATGGAGAGTTGTCTATGACAGCTGACAGCAAAGAAAGCCCGCCATCGTACGAGGTGTGACGTCACATCCTCTGATAGGCGTTTACGGTCACGTGACCAAATGTGTGTTTTGGGCAAAGGTAATTATTGAAAATATTTATGATTATTGAAAATATGTATTCTGGGTGTCCCAAAAAGAGCGTGCCAAACTGAAACTGGTGATAGCTTAGCCATATACCTTTCAAATAAAAATATAAAGAAAACAAGAAAGTGGCAATAGTGGCATTATCTCCCAAACCATGACACTTACATAAGATTCATGCTATTTTTATTTCAAGGGTCTTTTGCTAACCTATCTCCAGTGTCAGTCTGGTGTGCCATTTATAAGACAAAAAGTGGCATAATTAAAAAAAGTAGAGTATATCTAAAAGGTCTATGACTAAGCTAACTCCAATGTCAGTTTGGCACGCTCTTTTTGGGACACCCTGTATAAATTAACATTTATGAATTCGTTTTTTGTTAATTCCTGTGTAATTAATAACAAGAAACTACCAACTTCGTGATTTGTTCTCAGTGGAAACTAACCTATTGATGATAATGAAGAATGAAAGCATTTCATGATAACGTCAACTACGACATTCTTCTGCTCTTAAACGTTAACGAAACTGATAGCAACCAAATGATGTATTAATTAACTCAGAGTTAGCATCTATACTAATATTATAAAGCTGAAGAGTTTGTTTGAACGCGTTAATCTCCGAAACTACTGGTTCGAATTGAATAATTCTTTTTGTGTTGGATAGTCCAGTTATCGAGGAAGGCTTTAGATAGGCTATATAACATCACGCTACGACCAATAGGAGCAAAGATATAGTGGTAAATGACTAAAAAACGGGAGAAAGAAGTCACTATTCCACGCGGACGAAGTCGCGGGCAAAAGCTAGTAGCTAATAATCGGGATCTTGCGATGAGGGCTAACGCGTATGAATTCGCCGCTGGGGGCGCTTGTGTAGCGTGAGGTCTCCGTAATGTCAAATGTCACTGTTTGTGGGTTAGATGTGCGGGTTTATTTCTATTTAGATAAATGTTTCGAATATTTAGCAATAATTTCCATTAATTATGGCAACAACATTCAACATTTATAATGCGCACGGCAAAAGAGTGGAACTCGCTGCCCGCGTCGGTGTTTCCTAGTGACTATAATCCGAATCTATTCAAAGTTAGAGTGAACAGGGTTCTTCTGGGCGAGCTCGTTCCATCTTCGACTCCGTCTTAGTCGCACTTGGCTTGGTCTGGAGTCAAGAGCAAACCCATACTAAATAAAAATAAAAAACTAGTTACGGATCAATGAATGAGTGTTTTAAAAGGGGACTATGAAAATAAATGTTAAATCTTTTATAAAGTGTATACTTACTCCTCTTTTCCTAACAAAGCTGGACTGCGGCATGCCCGATGTGTTGTAATATTAAAATTTAATGGCAAACTTCATTTTTCATCTCTCCATCATGACAATTACACACCATAAAAGCTATATTCTGGACCTCACGCGATAGTGGCGCCAACTAGTGAGCACGAAAACGGTAGCCCTCATTAGACCTAAGTTATACTCGAGACAGAAGATACTTGATAGTAAGTGTCTGATAGACAAAATTCTCGTAAGATTTTAAACCATTTCTGCTGGAATAATTTTTTAATAGGCTGACATCACAGATTTTTTTTTAAGTACAGAATCTTGTACCAAAATACGTATAATAAAATAAAGTGCATCGAAATCTAGCGAACTATACATTGTGAGTGTCGATGAAATTGTCCCTTTAACCCCCAAGCCACACCAGGTGATAGAAAATTAGTTCGTGGGTAGGTTTATTAATGGTCTAAGGTCACACGAAAGCCACTCTCCTATCTCTTTCGCACACGTCAACATACCCATCTCCCTAGCCTGTTTCCTCGCGGCTAGATTAGCGAGATACTCTGGACTAGTCTTGTCGACTCTCGGTCGTCCGCGCTTGCGCTTGACCGGTGTTGCCAGATTCGGCACTGCTGGGAAAAAATGGGGAGATCGTAAAACAAAATGGGGTAATGCATGCAAAATTAAAAAAAATAAGTTGGGGAGAAATTATAGACTTAAAACTACTAATTTTTGGTAAATGAATTGTAAATAGTACTAATAACTATAGCTACTTTTAAATAATAAATTATAAAATAAGATTAAGTAAAAAAATAAATAAGACAACACAAATAAATAACTACACTAAGTGTCTAGTAAAAAAAATATAAAATAAAATTACTGAAAATGTAGTCTTAGTAGAACCATGTTAATGTGTAATACACATGAAATACTTCGTACCTAAGGAATAAAAAATATGCTGTTAAAGAAGTAAAAACTTCTGTATGACACAAATCTTTATCATCCAATAAATGGGTCTCTTACAAAATATTAATAAATAATACTTAATTCTTTCTACTCAACGGCACGACAACGGCAAACGAACGAACGATCTGATATTAAACAACTATTCAGTTGTTTACTATACTACTACTATACTAATATTATAAATAGGTAAAGTGTGTGATTTTGTAGTATAGTAGCAGCTAATCTCTGAAACTACTAAACCGATTTTGAAATTCTATCACAATTAAAACTATATCACTATATCATTTTCCTGCCGTTGCCTCTAGCCGTTGCCGTCTGCCGTTAGCCGTTAGCCGTTCACTCACGCGGGCTGATCTGCTCTGGCTTGTGTCGCGCGGCATACAACTCGACGGCCGGCGGCACGAAGTGTGACACCGGAGACCTGTAGTCCACGCTCAGGGGTAAGCCTTCAGGCACTGAGGAGAAATTAAAAATAAGTTTATCAAATTAGACAGCTACAGATTAAATAAAAATGACATTTCCCTGATGACAAGGACATAGAAAGAGAACGTATGACGTTGGCGGTGAGAGGTAATATGTTGGCCCGCAGGTTTGCTCGCTGCTCACAAGACCCTAAGTTCTCACTATTCAAGGCATATTGCCAGTCTTTTTACGCGAGCAATCTGTGGATCAAATACACTCAAAAGTCGTACAGCGCCCTCCGTGTACAATATAATAACATTTTCAGGGTGCTTTTGGGGCTGCCTCGTTTTTGTAGCGCGTCCAGCATGTTTGCTGAATCACGCACTGATGGTTTTTACGCCAAAAAAGAAGCATCTCTGCTCACGAGGTTGCGTGGCAGTTCCAACAGCATCCTGAAAGTGATTGCAGAGAGACTTGACTCTCCCTTTATGCGGCACTGGGTGGGGCTGTCAAAAGGAAAATTTTTGCAGCACTACTTAGCTGTTGTCTCATTGTATTGTAATTCTGTGAATTTCTACTAACATAGTATAAGATTATATTGTTACTAACAAATTGGATCTAGTTGTCTGAATAAAGAAATAATTATTTTTATTATGATTATTTGATAAGCGTGGAGGGTGAAATACACGCATCTTATATGCCCTTAACAGGAGCCCTTAGGGTCATTTCCCACTGAACCGTACCATACCATGACTGTGCTTGGAACGTGACAGACAAGGAAGGCAACACGATGCGCTCTACTTTGCCCACTGAACGGATTGATAGCATACTGTCTCAAAGTTATATGGAGCAAGAGCGAGAGAGAAAGTGTTCTGCCGGTGCTAACACACTCTGTGCATGGCACGCGACGGTGTTGTTCGGTTACGGAACGGTTTAGTGGGAAAGGTGTCATAGTTTTCAATACTAAGAAATAAGAAACCATAAAGTTTACTTGCGAGAATACACACATAAAATAGGATCTTTAAGTCCAAACAAAGTAAACATATTCAGCCTGCAAGTAAATAATACAAAAACTCCAAACTAAAACCGCAAAACGAGCATAAAACAGATTTTTTATTTGTAGGTTTTTAGCAACCTACAAATAGAACATCTGACCCAGATCACTTTTCAGAGTGTAACAATTGAAATTACCTTGGTCCAACCCGTAAATATCCCCGTTGGGCTCCATTTTGGGTTTCTTCTCGGGAGATTCCTTCACCTCGTCTCCGCTGCTCCCCGGCGGAGACTCCTGATTCAACTGTGGCAGTGCTGAGTCTAATTGACTTTCGCAGAGGGCCATTTTCTTACTGTGCTAACTGGAAACAGAGAACAAGATTCAACGTTAACATGTAGAACTTTTTATTGGTATTGGTACCTAAAGTTAAGAAAAATAACATTAAAACCATGGTGTTAATATATTTTACACTACACTACACAGCAGGGTGTAAAGATTGTATACTATAGTGTAGAAACTTTTAGACAGATATTCTTGCACCCCTCATGGATGTGTTTATCAACATTCTTTTGTTTATGGACCCGCCAGATCCATCCGTGAGGCTTTAATGTGTAGCTGAGGCCTTTTTTCCCTATTTAACACTTTCCATGACAGTGAACGGCTATAGCTGTAAAACAATACAAATTCTATTGTGTCTGGAATACCACCCCGGAAAGTGTTAAATTGTATCCAAATTGCTGTTTTTGACATTTGGCTCGTACAATAACTATCAATATGACAATTCCATTACCAGTTCATTACAATTTTAATACCATAATTGATTGATTGAGAGCATGCTCTTTAAACACAAATAATACTCATGCTTATAGTCAAATCTAAGCAATTGCCAGTTATTTAAGGAATTGTTTTTATATAAAATCAATGATTCTATTGGCGACTGTCAAATGAATAAGTTACACACAAGTAGATGTTAGAGCTAATCTCTGAATATATTGCAAACCACAATGATAACAGTATTTGCTGTAAATGTAAACTTTTAGGTATGTATAAATTGGACTATAGCAATTATTTTCAGCAATCACAAGTCTTCAAGATTAAGGAATAATTTAAGAAGTCCAAAATAATGAATTAAGCTGCTTTAATATTCTATCCTGAGATATACATTGTTATCTTACAAGCTCACAATAAGCTTGCAATGGAATTCTTTACACTGATAGTTATGATATTTTTTATTACCAACTATAATATGTTTTCAAGCAATTCGAAAAACATATTTTTTCCACCCCTCACATTGCCCTTCGGCCGTGTATAATCCCATACAAAATAAATAAAATATATATCCCGTAGTGTGGACTGGGAATAGTTAATATAAATATATCTAATATATTATCCCATAGTCAAAAGGCAGCTTAAAAGGTTTCAATAGGTAAGTACCAATAATTAAGCTGAGAGATTAATTATGTTAATGAGCAGGTATGTATGGTTAGGTTTTTATGTGACCCACAAAGTACTTTACAAAATGTAGGCAAACCTATGATGTTATATCAACACTATACTAGTCCAGTACTCATAATATTAACAGCGTGGAATTTAATTACAAATCTTATCAACAAATAGAGAGCAGTAAACAAGCTTCACATCACCGAAACGTCGTAAGTTACTTACCTTACAACTCCGAAACCATTTTGTGGAATCCAAGTAAAAACGCACTTTGCAATCATAAAACGATGTAAAACTTACAAAATAACAATTATTATACAGATTCAAGTTCATAAAAACATAATACGACAGCTAAAAACGATTTTAAAACAACGTACGAAAGGGAAAAATTACTCTTCACTTCTATAAACCCAATCAATTATCCTACTTGGTACTGGTGGGAACTAAAGACACTGAAAAATACACAAATAACACTATCCCGATCAATTTTCTATATACGCACTACATCCTTGTGCAATGTAAACGATTTTAAAAGTGATTACAAAAGTTTCCTATGCTGATTAACGAAGATATAAACAAAAATCGCGAATCCTAAAAACTAACGCGACGTCCATTTATGATCCAATGGAGTGATGCGACTGCCTACGAAATGTGCGAAGAAGACGAAAATATTTTTGCTATGGCAACATTTTGTATTATTTACCCATTTCCCGATAAACACCGTAATGTGGCGTTTTACGGTCCGATTAGACCGCATGCTTCAAGTCTCTATTACTAGATTGACAGTTCCCATACATTCATTTGACGTTTATGCGCTTAGTTGGAAGTTGACGCTTTGATTCGGACTGCAAATGAAAGTTTCTTTCGTTAGACACGGCCTTTTGAAATCGGCCGGCTTATAGACTAATTTTCATAATTAAGTTTTATGCATGAAATAAATATTATAATCTGACGAAAAACCTACGAAAATAAAGCCTAAATTTAAGAAATAAAATACACAATTTTTTGTCATCATAAAATTTTATTTTTTCTCATTCAATACAGTAACATTTTGTTGGGTGTGTGAAGAGCGTTCAGAGGAAGACAGTGTGAGCAAGCGATAGTTATAGGTAGGTTGGGTGTCGAGTTGGCATTGTATTATTACCCAGTCGCCGCCGTTATCGTGTCCTGCCTGTGTTATCGGTAGTCGAGGTTACTTCTTTTGTTGTATCACCTTGTATGTCGTTTGTTCGCCTCGCTCGTTTAAAATTCATTTGCTTACGTAAATTGACCCGACTTTTAATTTTATTCTTTTCTTTGGTGCTTCAAAACTTGTTATGATGTTTGGGACTTGAACAATCTGTCTTTGTTTTATTAAAGACTTAATTATTTTGGTGTTGAAATATTACGAGGTTGTTGAAAAATTAAGTTTCAAACATTAAATATACTATGCAAAAATTAAATATCTTGATAGAAATGAAAACGATGTAAAATTGGTTATTGACATTATTGCGAAAGACAACCAGTTTTGATTCTTGACCGGTTTAACTTCATTATTCAACCTGTTAAATGAATTTCTTTAAATGAAAGGCCACTTTGAGATGTAGGCTTCATATTTTCTAGAATGATGTAAGTCTTTTCATTAGATGACTTCTGGGTCTAACTAGTAGATATACATAATATATTTTGTAGTAAGGTGAACTTGTTCTTAGTCTAGTTAATCAAAATTCTAAGTAGGTAGGATAACATAAAATGAGCTCTTTTTTTCAGATTAAAATCTATTCTACGTCATGTTTCTTCTTGAAAGTGATAGATCATACCATCAAATGCCGGGTTACAAATTGGCTAGAGAACAACCTCTTGTCCCTTAATACTTCTAAAACACATTACCTTTGTTTTAGCAAATCATCTGCCACTTGCCCCCATAAAGATTTTACGGTAAAAATTCATACCTTTCCTTGTAATACATCAGTAGAATACAAGGATAATGCGTGTGACTGTACTGTTCTTGCTCAGGCTGATTCCACAAAGTATCTGGGAGTGATTATTGATAATAGGCTTAAATGGGACTTACATATTGCACTTGTTTCTAAAAGAGTTAGAAAGTTGTTATATGCTTTTAAAAACTTGCGCCTAGTAGCAGACATGAAGCTTCTCATTCAAACATATAGGTCTCTATGTGAATCGCTTCTCGCTTACTGTATCTGTGTCTGGGGTGGTGCGGCCATAACGCACCTGCTCCACTTGGAACGAGCTCAAAGGGCGGTGATCAAGGTCATGCTGTTTCTCCCTATATTGTATCCTACAGTATTGGTTTATGATATGGCCAAGGTCCTATCAGTTCGTAAGCTTTTTGTATACCAATGCCTTCGAAGGTACTACAGGCATACAATCCCATCCTTGCCACGGTGCAATAAGCGTCGTTTTCGTTGTCCGCAACCACAAATCTCTAGTCCCTTTTCACAAAAATTTTATAACTATCTTGCACCAAAGCTTTACACGCGAATAAACGATGAACTAGGATTGTTAAAATGCACTCATTATGAATTAAAAAATCTACTACATACATTCTTGCTATCCACTAGAAGCGACACAATTGAATCGTATCTAAAGCCGATCTGCTGACCACAATGTCACTCACACCCACACACTCACGCACGCACACACCCTCAACACACACACACACACACACACACACACACACACACACACACACACACACACACACACACACACACACACACACACACACACACACACACACACACACACACGCACACACACACACACACACACATATACTATCTTATGTACATAAAGTAATGCAATGCTTTATTATTTTGTTTTAAATCCTTGTAATTGTATAAGTTTAATTTTCTAAAATATCTAGATTTTTCAGCCATTGTTAATAAACATGAGGATATAATAATTTTGTATTATGTTGTACTAATCAAATTAGCAAGCCTTTTTGGGAAGACACTGGCTTCCATAACACAGTTTAAACTAGTTTGGCAGCCAGGGTTTCATACATTTCATGTAAAATTGTGTATTGGTGCAAATAAAGAATTTATTTATTTATTATTTATAAATTTTCTACCAATAATTAAATTGTATTATACTACTGAAACTGTGATTCTTATAATAAAAAATAACAAGAGTAAAGACACAACTTCATTTCAATCACTCTATTTTTTAAGCATATTAACATGAGTGAGAAGCGGGCCGACTAGTCGGCGGATTTAGCCGACTAGTCGCCGACTAATCGCCGACTACATAAATGGCCGACTAGTCGGCTTTACCGACTAGTCGGCGACTAGTCGGTACATCTCTACTATTCAGTGATTCAATGTAAGAGCATAATAATAAGACAAAGATGTTAAAACTTTTTAAGAATCACATTAATTAAACCCTCACAGATGTGTTTATCAATGTTCTTTTGTTATTCTTTTGTTTATGCGACCGCCGCACAGTGATCAATTTTCGGGTTTTAGGTGTAGAAAAATATTTTTAAGGTTTTTTATTTTTCTAGTGCATATTAATTTATATAATACAATATTAACTTATTTTGTATATATAAAGTGACATAATAATGTGATACCAGCCCATGATTTATTGTTAAAATAAACTTGATGCAATAATCTACCTTTCAAAAAAGACGAATTACTTTTTTGCTCGAAACAATTAAATAAGTCAATTAGAATAACTCAGACACTCTTGATATCTATGAGCGATCGCTTTCATGCTGTTTTCAGATGCTGGAAACAGTCATTTGATTTAGATTTAGAAGAAATTTAATCAAACATTAAGCAATTTTATATCTTATTATCTTCTTCTATTATGGTATATAATTTAGTAATAAATGGTTATTTATCCCTAGGAGGCTTAGAACTGAGGTTCGGCATAATGAGTAGAGTTTTGTCGAGCCAACATCGTCATTTAACCCCCTAGGTTTTGTTTTACTACACAGCTCGGGAAACGATTTGCGGGTTCGGCCCCTAGGTCTTAGTTGTGGAGGAATTGGCACCTCATTGTTGTTTCTAGTGAAAGTTTTGCATTTCAAAAGTCGATCCTTATATTTTTTATACAATTTCATAACGTCCTACCTTACCAGTAGCCTTACACTATTCAGAATCTTAAGGCTAAAGAGCAAAAGGTGTGTATTACGTTAAAAATACTGTTCATATGACTGTTTGTCATATTTTCCACTGGAATGACTTCTTTTATATTTTGTTAGAATAATACCATTCGACCTGGTTGTAAAAAAATTGATTAGAGAGAGTAATTTCAACAGTTTAGCTAAATCACAATTTTTTATTTCTGCGTCCCTGCCTGAAAAATCGTATGAGTTTGTTCCACAGGGGGTGATAGGTAGTGAAGAAAATGGCATTTCCTGAAAGCCAAAGGTCAATACTATTCAGCTATTATAATAAGCCCTTGTGCCTAATTGTTTCTTGAAACATATGTTACTTCAAAGTTTAAAAATCCGGTCAAAATCTTCACGCTTCTTATTCGATTTTTTTTCGGTCTATTAAAATCACACAAACCTAATTAAAACCACTTCAAATAATTGTTAATACCTTCGACTATAAGCACTATTTTTGTTTTGTTCCAAATCAAAATGGTTTTCACACACGATTCAATTAATTGCGCGCGTAAAACGCTCTGAAAATACAAGTAAACAATAAAATCGACTTGTATGATGACTTTGATATTTAATTGCTCAACAACCAATTGACGTATGACTCTCTTAATATAGTATTATATGTAGGAGGTTTCATTCTTAATATTGTGTATGTTTTTGTTAACTTTCCTCGCATTAAGATTTTTGTATTTTGTACACCTAAAAGTCGGAAATTGATCACCGTGCGCCGGCGGCCTATCGGTCCCTGAGCGATTCTCTATTTTGCCAGAGGCATGATATGATAAGTAGTTAACAAATTAACGAGAATAAATAGAGTAACGAGTGAATGGGTCGCTTTCTCCCCTTGTATAACAATTTCATATCATTAAATAAATATTGGAATTAACGTTATTTATTTTACTGGGAGTAATATTCTACAAATAACATACTAGAAATAATTAAGAAATATTTATTTATTAATAAGCACACTGGTGTTTGTGTCAGCAAAATTTGCTTCCCATTCATATTTTAGTTCATTTATTTCAAGACTTTTCTCAACATCGCTTGTAACAACCTTATTTCCAAACATATTTTCAACATCATTCTGTATTTTCGCCTTGGTTTTATCGTCCAAGTTGTTATATCTATCAAAGATAACAAATCTCGAAATATCCTTCACTAAACTTGATAGTTTGAACATAGTTTTTTCGTTGAGGTACCCTTTGAAATAACTTAAAAACAAATCCAAGCTAACTTCATCAGTGGCATTGAAAAATTCGCTTAAATAGGTATTTCAAAAGCGGAGACGTGTCCAAACTTTCCAAATAATTTCTCAATCCACGTTTGAGTTCTTCCGAACTCGAAAGCATCCATTCGTTTATTTTGTTTTTAACCAATTCTCTCAACTTAGCATTGTTAATCACTGGGTCGTACGAAGTAACTTTCTTTCTGTAATAATTTTCGATCTGTTCATATAAGTACTCAATAATTCTCTTAAAATCGCCGTCATCGTATTTCAGAATAACATCACCGAGGTTTTTCACAAAATTTGGCAGAATATTCAAATCTTTATCATCTTTCTTGGCTCTCCTTTGCAACGATGGTTTCTGTGAGAAGGCGTTGTAAAGCGTATCAATGACTGTCTTCACGTTTTTAAGAACTGGTAGATACTGCCGGTCGTTTTCCGTGTCGAAAAGGAAGGAAGTTTCTAGAGCTATATTTATGGTCCGAGAATTGGACGGCAATTTGGTACCTGTTAACCAAATTACATACAATTTTTAATTTTAAAAAACCCGTCGCTAATAATAACGGCTGAACAGATTTTTACAAAACATGGCTAAGAATAATCAGGATGAAATTACCTATAACACAAAAAATCTAAACGAAAATCGGTTTATCTTTGGGAGCTACAATACCACAGAGAGAGACACGTTTCACGTGCATAGACAGACACGTTTAACTTACAACACCACTCTCTTTTTGCGTCGGGGGTTAAAGAAACTATAACTAGGTGTCAAGTTATTATAAAAGCAACTGTGTCAGAAGGAATGGAACCCTGTGTCCTATATCTATTCAGTGGTCCTACGCTTACGCTATCCGGGCATGAAGCAGCCTCTTAAAAAAAAAGTATTTATTTCGGACAACTGCGATTCAGTGTTAGTATAATGAAATGATTTAATGACTATGTTAGTAATTAATTTTGTAAATAGAAACAGTTTTTTTGATCATGTGACCGAAAAAAAAGAAAGAGTGCACTTGTGGCCGAATGGCATCTAGGCATACGACTGGATTGCGTAAGACACAGGGTTTGATTTCATTCCTTGTCTGACACTGTTTATTTCTACAAGTGAAAGGACACGGTCGACCCGCCATACATTGCTTGCCCCAAAAGTAAAAATCCATGTGTCACGACCAAAACTAATTTTAAGGGTTCCTTTCTTCGCGTTTAAAAATAATATAAAGTAATATAAGCCGTAAATAGCGGGGTTTTCACATAAAACGAAAAAAATGTGTGGGGTCAATCTCTTGCACAGGTCTTTCTAGATCATAGCGCCATCTGTGTCGAAAACCCGAAATCCCGGCCACCAAAACTAAAACATAGAAAACTGCCCCGCTAGGGTGCGTAACGCGTGAAAATTACGATGACGCAAACAATAGCCAACGAAAAGTTCCTTGTCACAGTTTTTTTTTCAAGTTTTAGGAAGAGGTTGGTAGGTTTGAAGGGAGGCAAATGTCATTTTCCTTCTTAAAATAGCGATTGCGAGCGCTTACTTATTTAACTAACTGCCAGTTCTATGACACAGTATGACACAATATGCAATTTTGTTAAGCGGTTGTCAGTTTGCTTATAAGTGCTCGAAACCGCTATTTTATGCCAAACACAACAATTGTTGGGGACAGGAAATTGTATTCAATCGTTGTCCTATTTTTTTTGTAGATTTATATGCCGCTAGATAAAAGCAAAGTAATTTGACAATATTGTATTAAAAATTCAAAATATTTTTTGCAACATGATATAGTCAAGTCTCTTAATGCTTTTCTTTAATCAAACATAAAACGACTCTGGGGCAATATACGACCGTGTCCTTTATACTATAAAATAGCGGTCCCAGCGAACTTCGTTTCACCCCCAGCCCCGTCCCGCCCCGGCCCCGTTTTATGGGAATTTTCTTTGCCATAAACCTCACGGAGCCCGAGACCTTTCCAACGAATGCAAACCCGTGAAAATCGGTTCATGCGTTCTGTCAGGAAGGAAAACCCGACTTATTTTTATATAGTAGAAAGAAATAAATAAATGTTAATTTTATACACACAATTTTCTCACCTAACACTACAGATACAGATACAACCAGAAAAACTAATATCATTTTTCGGAACTATAACAACCATAACAACAAACTGTTGCGTGCATTTTGCTTTGAAACACATAAAATACTCGTATTTCAAATTATTGCTCGTCATAAAATTTTATCGACGAATTCTTTCATGTAAATAAATCCGCATCAAAATCGGTCTATTTGCTTAGGAGCTACGATGGTTCAGACACAACCAACACACGTCAAACACAGAAAACATTTTGCATTATTGGCTTTTTTAAATTAAATTATGTTTACATGTCAATAATCAATCTATCATAAAATTAATTATGTTTATAAATAATGTAGAGTCGCTTCTTTATTTTACGTAGCCTTGATGAGCCTCTAGATATAAGATAAAGTGCCTAGTTATTTGTGGAAAATCCACAACGCCCGGTGTGGTTGCAAAACATCAATAAAACGCTCAATGGGATTAATAATTTGATAACACAATATTTAAGGCGACGTACTTCAGCTATCTAAGTATTTAACAGACCTAGGAATTGGTAATTTAATTTTACTAGTAATATTATACCTAATATCATATTGCGTTTACAAACTTTACAAATTATTAAAAAAATTAAAACATCATAAAAAAATCTTAAAATCTATTCAGAAACGATAAGTAGGTACTAAGTATTTCCTTTCCTTGTGGCTTGTGGCAACGAGGCTTTCTAGTGGGCTGCGTTTCCGCGTTGGATAGCTATGCTAATCCTTTGAGCTAGTTAGCAGCAACCAAGCTTATTATTTTTCGTAACAAAAAGCATTTATTACTCATATAAAAAAATTACAAAATAGTGTTTTGAATGTGAAACTAACAAGACTATAAATAATATTATGTAATTACTATTTTTACATTTATATATGATTGATAAATCGAATGGTGTATTAATTTAGGATATTAAATCAGCAAATAACGTTATTGGAAATGGAAGGTATCGCTTACTCTTAACAAAATTAAATTATAAAAAATCCGAATCATGATAAATGATCGTATTTTTTTATTATTTTCAATATGAGTGTGTTGTGTTGGGTGTCAAATTGTCTATCTTTTGGATTGGGTAAGCTTAGGTACCTACTTACTGCAGTATGGGCCACTGGCGAAGTCCACAGTTAACATTAACCCTGGGTTAAAAAGTCGTGGCAGCAACAGAATCATGAGTTTGTTTGCTTTTATTATTTATATATTTGTACTTTATTGCACAACCAAAAACTGTACAAAAGGTGGACTTAATGCCGTATGGCATTCTCTACCAGTCATACCTTTGGACTAAGCAGAAATGATTTTATGTTGTTATCATTCTTAGTAAATGGTTGCCAGTAACCAGTACCTACGAGTACATGATTGATGATTTTTTTTATGTTAATTATTTGACGATACGTTTGGTGTAGATTAAAGCGCTCTGACTATTATGGCAGCGGTCGTGGTTTCGAATCCCGCAAGGGGCAAATGTTTATGCGCTGAGCACGAACATTTTGTACCTCGTCATTAACAGTACCATCAGATTACAACATAGTCCCGCCCTTTCTATCATTCAGCAGCATCCGTCCCATTATTCAAACAAATCATTCTGTCTGTTATAAATAGTATCGGTTATTTTCGTATTCTCCGTTTTTTTGGCATCACCAGCACTGCACTGCCACAACTGTTCAATGTTCATTCATAGGGGCATAGAAAAAAATAAAACGTCAAAACTGACAATTAATTTAATGGCGGCTGGTGTGTTGATTGTTTCCTAGTTTTATTTTGATCGAATTATCTAATGAATGCCTTAAAAACACGAGATAATTACATTTGCACCTACAAATCTGTACATTTGTAGTGTTGTGGCGGTACTAAAGTAGCGAACGTCGTCAAAATGACTACTCACGAAGTGATACACGAAGGGCATCTTAACCATGAAGTTCCTGTACTGAATATCCTTGTTCCCATGAACTCGCAGCCTGTAATGACACAACTGGTGCCCGTTCAGCCCATTCAACCGACCCTGGAACCAGCGCCAGAGCCAGAAGATGCGAAACGACCAAAATCTGACAAGAAAAAGAAGGAGGCTATTGACGGCCAAGCGAAGGAAATCATTTTCAAAGTGATAAAGTTCTTTGAGAGTGAAAAACAGAATAGAGGCTACGCTTTTCCGGTAGAAAATGTTGTCAAGCGAGCATGCGCTGCGACTGGGCTCTCTGAAAGTACAATTAAAAGAATAAAACGTGATGGACTTCGCGCAGAGGCTACCCAAACTAAAATGGCAGGACCGAAAAAGAAAAGAGTTAGAAAAACCAAAGTACAACTGGACTACTTCCAGCTATGTGCATTAAGAGGCATTGTGAACAGTTACTCTGTCAGAAAAGAAGTGCCTACGCTAGGTAAAATATTGGCATCAGCTAAAAATGAACTTAACTTCAAGGGAGGTAAGGAATCTCTTAGGTTAATATTGTTGAATAAACTCGGTATTAAGTTCAAGAAGTGTGAGAAGAAGAATAAAAAGCCTCCGGAGCAAACTCCGCCGCCTCCGCAGCAAGTTCCAAACGTTATGTCCCACCAGCAGATGCCTCAAATGAAGCCAATGGAAAATCATTGTGTTTATACGAATATGATGCAGCATGTTCCCTCAGTGCCATATTAAGGCATTAGACTTTTGTAGTGGTAAACTGTAAAAAGTACGCGTAAATTAAGAATGTTTATGTAAATGGATTTTATTTTGATACAATTACAGTGACTCAATGTGGATTGATCATAATCATTTATTTTAGTATTGTTTGAGAATGTGTCTTCTGTTATTGTAATTATTAAAATCATATTTTTATTTTTACAAATAAATCACAATTTTAATCCAATCAAACATGTACATTATTTATGGCAAAAAATATGCATTTGGGTAATTTAAGTTGATATTAATTATTGTAATATTGATTTTAAACATAATGTGACTTTGAAATAAATATGTACAACTAGCGTTCCCAGCGAACTTCGTTTCGCCCCCAGTCCCGTCCCGCCCCAGCCCCGTTTTATGGGAATTTTCTTTGCTGTAAACCTCACGGAACCCGAGACCTTTCTAACGAATGCAAAACCGTGGAAATCGGTTTGTGCGTTCTGGAGTTATAGCGTCAGGGAGGAAAACTCGACTTATTTTTATATAGTAGATTTACAAGGATGATTGTTGCCGAGAACAATTTAATGGTCATGATTTCATTATATTAATGATAGAATAGTACTATATGGATAAGGCTGAATATTATTGTGTATTATAGATTTTAAACGAAATAAAAATTATTTGTCAATTTTGTAATTTATTTGTGGTTCCAAGATTCTTTGAATAAGTTATTAAATTTTTGTGACTGTCAGGTCTGCCTGTGTGGTCGCTAGATTTAGATGAAATATATTGAGAAATTTAGTACCTAATTGGTACTATTTGGTACCTATCGATAAAAAAATAGTACCTCAGCCCTTGGAATATTATATCATAAGTCTTATACACAGGCCATCCTGACGTCAGGTTGGCCTGTATGAAATTATATTTGGGTTTCTGTTATAGGTATCATTCTGGAACCTATGCTAGCATTTAGTACCTAATTGGTACCTGAGAAAATATATATTACATTTTGAAATATCATGATATTTTTTTAGATTTTGGATTTTTTAGATTTCCCATAATTCATATTTGATCCCTTTTACTACTCGTTTTTAATCATTTATATGTTACCGGCGTAATTTGTTACCCCCCTACGTCCTATTTAGGGCATCTACGAATCCAACAAATTTAAAATCATGAAAATCGGTCCACCAGTTCTCGAGTTATAGTGGTATATATAAGTGGTGTAACTTACAAGACTTTCTTTTATGTACTTATATAACTAGCAAATCCAGCGAACTTCGTTTCGTCCCGGTCCCGTTTTATGGTCATTATGCTATTCGGGGCCCAGACAAATCCAACAAAGTAAAAATCATGAAAATCGGTCCACCCGGTCTCGAGTTTTAAGTGGTTTAACTAACCTAACTGCCACGGGAACCAATGAACCAATGAAATGAAAAATTATGAAAAATTATGAAATTATGAAACTTATAGTTTCGTCAAGTCTCTCTGTCTGTCTGTCTGTCTGTCCGTCCGTATGTCACAGCCACTTTATTCTGAAACTATAAGCATGACATAGCTGAAACTTGGTAGGTAGGTGTATCTTGTTCACCGCTTTCCGATTCAGATACTAAAAGTAAGAAAAAATAATATTCAAGGAGGGGCTCCCATACATGAAACTAAAACCAAACATTTTGTTTTACTCAAACCTATGCGTTTGCGGTGTCTATGGATAGGTCTTTGAAAATGATGTGGAGGTTTTTGAAACCATGGTTTAAGATATAGACGCTTCCAAAGTGGTAAAATGGGCGTCCCCCCCCCATCTAACTTTTGAACTAAGAAAGTGAAAATTTTGAAAAACATATATGATGTAGATCTTAACAAAAACTTGCAACGAAAATTGATTTGAAGGAGATCGAACCAGTAGTTTTTGAGATATTGCATATTTTTATCAACCGCAAATATAACTTTGTCTTTCATACAAACACTATGAAACTCAAAGTTATTTTTGCTGTCACAATACATTGTGATGTTTTCGGGGTGTGTAATATATAATATAACAACATATCATATAAAGTTCAAAACATATACAATCACATCATATAATTTTGTTTAATATAACACTTTTTTAGTATAATGATGAAATGATATAATTTTGAATGATATAATTTTAAAACGTATAACAAACGATTGAGCTAAAATCAATTCATATAAACAACATTTAATATAACATTTACATGATATAATAATAAAAACAAATAACGTTTATTTAGTATAATAACATTTAGTATAACATTTATGTACGATAACACTCTTTAAATAATATTTAAAACATATAATGATAACTTCATATAAACTCCAATTTATATGATATCATAGTATATAAAAACAATTACATAAAAACCGGTCAAGTGCGTGTCGGACCCGCGCACTGAGGGTTCCGTGCCACCCTTAACTGAATTCAGGGTCCACTTACTTTCACTTAACGAAAACATCACAATATATTGCGACTGCAAAAATAACTTTGTTTTTCATAGTGTTTGTATGAAAGACAAAGTTATATTTGCGGTTGATAAAAATGTGCAATATCTCAAAAACTACTGTATCGATCTCCTTCAAACCAATTTTCGTTGCAAGTTTTTGTTGAGATCTACATCATATATTTTTTTCAAAATTTTCACTTTCTTAGTTCAAAAGTTAGATGGGGGGGGACGCCCATTATACCACTTTGGAAGCGTCTATATCTCAAACCTTACACTTTTAGAAAAAATGGTTTTAGAAACCTCAACATCATTTAAAAAGACCTATCCATAGACACCCCACACGCATAGGTTTGAGTAAAAAAATATTTTTAGGTTTTAGTTTCATGTATGGGAGCCCCCCTTAAATGTTATTTTTTCTTACTTTTTGTATCTGAATCGGAAAGCGGTGAACAAAATACATCTACCTACCAAGTTTCAGCTATGTGATGCTAATAGTTTCCGAATAAAGTGGCTGTGACATACGGACGGACAGACAGACAGACAGACAGACAGACAGACAGACAGACTTGACGAAACTATAAGGGTTCCGTTTTTTGCCATTCGGCTACGGAACCCTAAAAAAGTGCAGCTGCTAAGTTATTCAAGGCATGCAGGATGCAAGCAATGATGCAAGCAAGCAGGCAAGCAGTATGCAAGCAGGCATACAGCATGCAAGCAGGAATGCAGCATGCAAGCAGGCATGCAGCTTGCAAGTAGACATGCAGCATGCAAGCAGGCATGCAGCATCCAAGCAAGCACACATGCATCATTATTTCCACGTCTCCGGCGCTGCGGGAAGTGCAGCCTCTCCGCCCTTGCGCAACAAAGCGCAGTCACCCACGCTCACCTCCACAGCTTCGGCTTTTTGGTCGCCTCGGCCTTCGGCCTTCGGCGACCAGCCTCAGCCGCTCCGGCTCGCACGGGTGCCTGCCCCTTGTTACAGCGGGCGGAGGCTGCTCTCCCTCCGCGCCTCCGGCTTCTAAATTACACTCTAGTATCGGGCACACAAGTACCACGGCGAAGTGACCACGGCGAGTCGGGGTTAACATAATTCAGATTTTTTATAATTAGTTTTAAAAAAACAATTGAAATTATACCAATGGTAGTTAAACCAAGTGAAGGTTATATTAATTTGACGGTTATTTCTTTTAATCATTATTTGAAACGTTATTATCTCAAATAATAGTTATATGAAATAATACGTATGTCAAACAAAATTATATCAAATGAACGATAGATAAAATAAGTTTTATTTCAAATGTTTTTATAAGATGTGAACGTTATACTAAATGGTATTATATAAAATGAATATTATGTGAAGTAAACGTTATGATAAACAAAATTATATTATGTGTTTTTATTACAAATGATTCTTATGTAAAGTGATCGTTATTAAAGTTGAATTATATCAAATGTTTGTATAATAAATGAGACGCACCCATGTTTTCGTTAAGTGAAAGTAAGTGGACCCTGAATTCAGTTAAGGGTGGCACGGAACCCTCAGTGCGCGGGTCCGACACGCACTTAACCGGTTC
The DNA here is from genome assembly GCA_963584085.1 of Pyrausta aurata. Classification (NCBI taxonomy): domain Eukaryota; kingdom Metazoa; phylum Arthropoda; class Insecta; order Lepidoptera; family Crambidae; genus Pyrausta; species Pyrausta aurata. The sequence goes on from OY757281.1 coordinate 1,445,362, forward strand.
TTAAATATTGTTACCACTAGTAAATAATAACATTCGATCATCTGGTGAAATAACCGCACAATTGCATATTTGCAAATTATGAGAGCACTTTAAAGTTTATGAAAATGTTTTGCAATCAATAACTTTTGCATCTCTCCTGTTCGGAAAATACATATAACTTTCCTGTGTAGATAGCCGGGTGGAAAATAGCTTATCCATCCCTAGGGTGGAAAGTTATTTAGTTTTAATTGACATGAGATAGAGTCAAGGCCTGCAGTCAAAGCTTGGACCAAAGATAATTGAGTCACATCATGTTATTAAAATAACAAACATTTTTGCTTAGCTATAAATTGAAAATCATATTGTGTAGGTATTATGTATAGTCGTTGATTAAAAAATATATAATTTCTAATTTTAATTCAAATAACAATTAAAATATTTGGCTGCCCGCCATAATGCCAAGATGTTTTTTTTAATTTTATATTGTCAGTGTCATTTCAGGAAGGATTCGTCCAAAGCCGTTAAAACTTTTATATAAAAACCGGCCAAGTGCGAGTCGGACTCGCGCACTGAGGGTTCCGTGCCAACTTTAACTGAATTAGGTATTCTTACTTCCACTTAGCCAAAATACAACAATATTTTGTTGACCGCAAATATAACTTTGTTTTTCATAGTGTTTATATGAAAGACAAAGTTATATTAGCGGTTGATAAAAATGTGCTATATCTCAAAAACTGCTGGTTCGATTTCGCTCAAACCAATTTTCGTTGAAAGTTTATGTTGAGATCTACTTTACATATTTTTTTCAAAATTTTCACTTCCTTTGTTCAAAAGTTAGATGGGGGGGACGCCCTTTTTACCACTTTGGAAGCGTCTATATCTCAAACGTTAGACTTTTAGAAAAAATGGTTCTAGAAACCTCAATGTCATTTTGAAAGACCTATCCATAGACACCCCACACGAATAGGATTGAATAAAAAAAATGTTTGGTTTTAGTTTCATGTATGGGAGCCCCTCCTTGAATATTATTTTTTCTTACTTTTAGTATCTGAATCGGAAAGCGGTGAACAAGATACACCTACCTACCAAGTTTCAGCTATGTCATGCTTATAGTTTCAGAATAAAGTGGCTGTGACATATGGACGGACAGACAGACAGACAGACAGAGAGACTTGACGAAACTATAAGGGTTCCGTTTTTTGCCATTCGGCTACGGAACCCTAAAAACTGGTTGGTCGCGCAGGGTTCATTGGTTCCCGTGGCAGTTAGGTTAGTTAAACCACTTAAAACTCGAGACCGGGTGGACCGATTTTCATGATTTTTACTTTGTTGGATTTGTCTGGGCCCCGAATAGCATAATGACCATAAAACGGGACCGGGACGAAACGAAGTTCGCTGGATTTGCTAGTTATTTATGTACATAAAAGAAAGCCTTGTAAGTTACACCACTTATATATACCACTATAACTCGAGAACTGGTGGACCGATTTTCATGATTTTAAATTTGTTGGATTCGTAGATGCTCTAAATAGGACGTAGGGGGGTAACAAATTACGCCGGTAACATATAAATGATTAAAAACGAGTAGTAAAAGGGATCAAATATGAATTATGGGAAATCTAAAAAATCCAAAATCTAAAAAAATATCATGATATTTCAAAATGTAATATATATTTTCTCAGGTACCAATTAGGTACTAAATGCTAGCATAGGTTCCAGAATGATACCTATAACAGAAACCCAAATATAATTTCATACAGGCCAACCTGACGTCAGGATGGCCTGTGTATAAGACTTATGATATAATATTCCAAGGGCTGAGGTACTATTTTTTTATCGATAGGTACCAAATAGTACCAATTAGGTACTAAATTTCTCAATATATTTCATCTAAATCTAGCGACCACACAGGCAGACCTGACAGTCACAAATTTTTCCCTGATCTAACTTCTACAACTAATAATATTGTCTTTTCTTCATAAAAATAATAATAATATAGTCCAAATCTACTTTAAATTAAAAGGTAGCACACATTTCAGGAAAGTAAGTAAGATTGTTATTTAAAATGATTTAATTATGATAATGAAATAATTTAATTACACTGTATTTATACACAAAAAATATTGCTGCTGTAAACTATCGTTGCTGAGTAAAACATAATTACTACAAAAATATACATTTAAATCTATAGAGATCAATATTTTTATTAATTGCCTGTGTGTTACAGAATATTGTGATACATTATAATTATTATGACAGAAAAATTAAAAACTAAATTGATATCATCTAATAAAATAAAAAAATAACATCTTATAAAATGTCTTAAAACAGACATCTACAAAAGGTACATTATTCAACCCTTATTTTAAATATATACAAATTGTTGAATTTTACAACTCATAATAATATTTTACACTATTTTGCAGTATTGTCTGCAACTTGTGATACACCTTTCAATGAAAATGAAATGATTTTATCCCGGATAGTGATGCCATATTCAGGTTTTTGAATTTTCCGCCCTTTCCTAGGTTCATCTTTCACTTGCCAGCAGACTATATCTTTTTTTAAAAGCTTACCTCCGTATTTTCGAAAACTGAGATTTGCACCAATAATGTTGTCTTTGTGTTCGGAGGCACTCGGTATGATGATGCGTCAAAAGTCTTCGGGATGCTTCGGCAAACTTATGAAACTATATACAAAAAGAGAGCATCGTCTCGCTCTAACCTCAAACGCTAGCTCTCTACCTTAGTTGTGACACAGGCGCGACACTGATCTATCGGTGTAACTCGGGCGTCGGTGACCTTGTAATGCCGCGTCTACGCGTAGGGTTGGCGGTTTAGCTACCGCGGCACAAGGAAATAATAATTACCTAATGAAAGATGTTTATGTATTTCAGGTTCAAAATATATTTGGCATAGTGTTCACATATGTTATAAATTACTTACTTTAATATATTTTCTGTTTTTGCGACTTACTTTAAACATTTTATTATTTTCTTTAATTATAGCGAAGATTCGAAATCGTACGAACGGTTTTTTTCAAAAAATCTAATGGGAAGCATTTACAAGACATATCAAAAGTTATATGCTGCATTTGGGACAAATCGTATCATAATAATCGCATACGACGCGACGCGGCGCGGGCGAACTACGTAAATTGCTTCGAGCAGAGACGACGGCTCGGCGGCAATCGGCGGTGTGACCCTTCGACTCTCGCATACCGTGGCATGCGTTCCCCACCTCGCGCGACCCGCGCTCGCCCCCGCGCGCCCCCGCGACACGCACACATAGCCGCGAGTTAGTTTACTGCACACAAGTGTCAGTGTCGCTTCTTTTTACGTTAGTATATATATTCTTTGGTTGTGATGCATATGTTCATCCGGTTTTTTAGCGATCCTTAGGAAGAACGAAAACCTCAAGAAGGCTAGCATTTGGCTTTCTGCTTGTCCGTGTTATATTGCCTGCGCTTCGATAGACTTCGGGATGCGACGGAAGTCTTCGGGATGAGTCGGAAGTCTTCGTCAAGCGTGGTCGCATTCGGATTCCGTCGGAAACCTTCGGGGTGCTTCGGCAGACTCATAGGCTAGGCTAGCGCACGGCTCCCTGCCCCTATTATGCTGTTTTCGTTCGTCCGTCCTCATAGCTGTGCACTGCGCGAAGGTCACGAGACATTGCGCGCACTTGTTTGGAAGCAGTCGGCATGCGTTGGAAGTCTTCAGGATGCCTCGGCAGACTTCAAAAAGGCTAGCGCTAGCGCTAACTCTTACTCTGGTTATGTAGCGTGCGCTTCGGAAGTCTTCGAGTTTCGTCAGCTGACATCGGAATGTTTCGGAAGTCTTCGCCAAACGTCGGACGCGTTCGGATTCCGTCGGAACTCTTCGGGGTGCTAGCAGACGTCTTAAAGGCTAGCGCAAGGAGGCTCCCTGCCCCTATTATGTTGCGTCCGCTCGTGCGTCCTCATGGCTGTGCACTGCGCGAAGGTCACGAGACATTGCGCGCACTTGTTTGGAAGCAGTCAGCATGCTTTTGAAGTCTTCAGGATGCTTCGGCAGACTTCAAAAAGGCTAGCGCTAGGTTAACTCCTACTCTGGTTATGTAGCGTGCGCTTCGGCAGACTTCGGGATGCAACGGAAGTCTTCGGGTTTCGTCAGCTGACATCGGAATGTTTCGGAAGTCTTCGCCAAACGTCGGACGCATTCGGATTCCGTCGGAACTCTTCGGGGTGCTAGCAGACATCTTACAGGCTAGCGCACGGCTCTCTGCCCCTATTATGTTGCGTCCGCTCGTGCGTCCTCATGGCTGTGCACTGCGCGAAGGTCGCGGGACAGTGTGCGCACTTGTATGGCCTCTCGCCGGTGTGAGTGCGCCTGTGGTTCGCTAGGATACGGTTTGTCTGAAAAAAAAAACATATTTTACGGTCTATTGCTTTATTTTTTTATGATTTAAGATAAGAAACTTTTTCGTCGTTTTTAGTATTTTTTACGTTATAATGTACCTGATTGAACTAAAATAGTTAGGTACTAAAACTTTCTTAATATAACAAATACTGAAAACCGCATCAAAATCGGTCCAGCGAAATAGGTTGTAAATAGGTATAGGTTGAACTGAGAACCTTTTTTTTTAAAGTCGGTTAAAAATATAAACACACACCTAAACCAGTAGAATGCATTATAAAATATTATTGAATTTTGGAATTAAAAATAGGTGCAAACACCCCTCCGCCAATCCGCACTGAGCCCGCGTGGTGGAGTATGGCTCATACTACCTCATATTTGAGGTAAGGCCTTTGCCCAGCAGTGGGATGCTTACAGGCTAACTTTACTTTTTTTTTAAATTAATTGAGTGGAGAATAATATCTTGACGCAGCCCGGGTTAAATAGCACTCGACAAGCTGTGCACCTGTGTTTGCGCACACACTTGTGCACTATAATATCTCATGCGCGCCTGGCCTATCTCTGTTGAGAGGGGCCGACATCACCGAAAATCGGTAGCAGAAAAATAAAACCTACTGCCTCTACTGCTATTGCGAGATAAAGCCACTTGAGGTTTTTAAGACGACGCGTTTGGTGTATTGGTTAGCGCTCCTGACTATTACGCCGGCCGTCGCGGGTTCGAATCCCGCAAGGGGCAAATGTTTGTGTGATGAGCGCGAACATTTGTACCCAAGTCATGGATGTTATATGTATTTAAGTATTTATGGGAGACGTCCCCGTCATAATCGTTGTCTGGTACTTCGTAACACAAGGAAGCAAATTCCTTACCACGAAACCAGACAATTGGTGTGTTGTCTGGCGCATATTTGTATTTATTTATTTATTTGAGAGTAGGAATCAACATGTATTCATTAAAATAAGTTTTGTTTGATGTAACAAATTAAAAAAAAGAATGTCAGTCAACTTACACTGAACCCGCGTCCGCAAAGATCACACATTTTGTTCTTCGGCATTGGAATTTTCTCGTGAACGCGCTGTCGGTGCTGGCGTGCCGAGAAAGCCGAGCAGAATAGCTGGAATTAAAGAACATAAATTATCTTTAATAATAATTATAATAAATATGCGCCAGACAACACACCAATTGTCTGGTTTCGTGGTAAGGAATTTTCTTCCTTGTGTTTCGAAGTACCAGACAACGATTATGACGGGGGCGTCTACCATAAATACTTAGATACATATAACATGACAAAGGTACAAATGTTCGTGCTCAACACACAGACATTTGCCCCTTGCGGAATTCGAACCCGCGACGGCCGGCGTAATAGTCAGCAGCGCTAACCAATACACCAAACTCGTCGTTAATCGAAGCATGTGTATCTTATACAGCGTGTAACCTGTAATAGGAGCAAAAATTTTAATCAACGATTCTACCGAGTATACGTGGTTACCTTGACCTGATCATTGTGCAGTAAAATGCTTTAACTCAGAAAAATTGTAATCCAAAGTTATAATCCCTAATCAATGTATATCAAAATGGCTAACTCGTAGTAGTAAATGACAGAGTTCTATGGCTGGACACATTTGTTTGCGATACATTACTGGTTCGATTTATTTTGTTAGAAAATAACAATTAATTCATTTTTCATTATTTTAAATTTAATCCATTTAGAATTCATTACGTGTTACTTATTGTGTAAATCTCACCTTATTGCAAATATCACAGCGATGTTTGGTTGTGTTCACGTGGACTGATTTATAGTGGTTTGTCATGCGGATCTTCCGAGTGAACACCTTGTCACACTCCGGGCAGGGCACCCTGGAAATAAAAACAGTTAAGAAACCCTTTTCAACAGGCTTGCCAATGCGTCGGTGGCCGAGTGGTAGGGGCATGCGCCCGGATAGCGTAAGACACAGGGTTCGATTCCTCGTCTGTCACAAATAGATAGATAACTCTTTATTGCACACAACATTAGTAAGCCAACGCGTTAAGAAGCGCTTGCAAAATTCAACAGGACTGTTAATGTGATGGTGGCCGAGTGGTATAGGCATACGCCCGGATTGCGTAAGACACGGGGTTCAATTCCTCGTCTGTCACAGGTTCACAGTTGTCTTTTTACATGTGCAATTTATTTTATTTTAACATTAGTAAATTTTCTGTTTAATCAGTCAGGTATCAAACGAATGCCGAGAGTCGCATAACAATGGAATTTTTATTGTGTCTCGTTTACACATACTTGACGAGTTAAACGAAATGTACACAGCTGTTTATTACAAGTGCAATGTCTAACTAAAAAATATTTCCAACTCTATCTTTAGGACAATATCCAGTTTCTTCTTCTTTGTTTCAAATATTTGATATGATGTTGATTTCATAAAAAAGTACTTAATTTAAATGGAAATTAAACTAAATTCGGAACTGCTGTTTTAATTTAATAATTTTTCGATGTGAAATTGCAAAACATGTGACGTCACACTAGGGAGGAGGGGGTCTCAGAAATGTGACCACCTGTGACAAGGACGGGAGGGGGGCTCAAAAAATCACGAAATTCGTGTGACGTACTTTATGGATGGCCCCAAAGTGATATTGATTTGAGCTCTCAATGACATACTAAATTAGCAAGCAGGCAGATACTTTACCTAGTGTGATAAGATGAAGTCAGGCAGTGTCTTTTAGTGACTACGAGACTGGGTGAGTGAGCAAATGAATGAATGACTCAATCTCATTCAATATTGTTGGCTGCGATCTGGACCTATACTATCAATAAGTAACTAAGTAAGTGAATGAATGAACGAATGAATGAAGAATATGTCAAACGACATTTTTGGCTACAAGCTGGAGCTACACTAGCCAAGAATGATCAAGAAGTAACTTAGTAAATGAATGAATTTACGAATGAGTGAGTGAATGAATGAATTGATGAAGAATCTGCCACTTACTGAGTACCACAGCCTGCATTTAGGACCTCGATTTTTCTTGACCTTGAATGAACGACTGAATGAATGAATGAATGAACGAACGAACGAACCTCACTCTCTTAGGCGGCGTGTGCTTCACGGCCGTAGCTAAATGCCGCTTATACTTGTACTCGCTGGCGAACTGCTTGTCGCACTCCACGCAGTACGCGAGCTCCACGCTGCGGCTGCCGCGAGTCCGCTCGGGGTGCGCCAAGCGGTAGTGGTTCTCTAGTACGTGGTACGTTGTGTACGTGCGGTTGCATTCCACGCAGGTTGCTGGCGTGTGGTGACGCCTGTATGACAAAAAATGAGCTAAATTCACAGCCTGTATATACGCCAGACAACACACCAATTGTCTGGTATCGTGGTAAGATAAGATAAGATAAGATATTTTTTTATTTGCATAAGAACACGGTATTAACAGGTGTTATACAGAATAATGCACATACATGTCTTGCCAATTTTTTAACATGCCAATATTCTAGAAAAAATAAAATCAATCAATTAAAAATTGTCTTCCTTGTGTTACGAAGTACCAGACAACGATTATGACGGGGCGTCTCCCATAAATACTTGAATACATATAACATCCATGACTTATGTACAAATGTTCGTGCTCATCACACAAACACTTGCCCTTTGCGGGATTCGAACCCGCAACGGCCGGCGTAATAGTCAGGTCAGGAGCGCTAACCAATACACCAAACGCGTCGTTGTCGTAATTGCTTGTCGAATATTGTAAACAATCTTTACATTACATTGACGAGGTCACGCAGCCTACGCGTTAGAAAGAAAGCAATTGCAAAATTCAACAGGCTTGTGAATGTGACGGTGGCCGAGTGGTATAGGCATACGCCCGGATAGCGTAAGACACGGGGCTCGATTCCTCGTCTGGCACAGAGTCACGGTTGCTTTTTACAAGTACAATACATATTATCAAGTTAAGACAAAACACTAAAAAACAAAAATCAACTAACAATCTTTACATTCCTTTCTATCGAAAGATAATAATAGTCCCCCTAGCCGATTTCGACTACGGTGGCCAGTCACAACGACTAACCGACTGCGCGGGACATATTATAGTGCACAAGTGTGTGCGCAAACACAGGTGCACTCTCTATTCCTTTCACTCTCATAGCCCAATGGGACAGCAATCTGGAGAGAAATAGGCGCAGAACCAACGGCTTTCCGTGCTTTCCGAGGCACGGCGGTAAAACCCCGCCATCTTTCAAACTCCGGGCTACCCTAAGAATTTCTGAACAAAAAAACCCATGTACATATTTTTGGCCCGCCCCGGGAATCGAACCCGGGACCTCTGGCGCAGCCGTCGCTTTTAAAATGCGACCCTCTAACCGCTGCGCCACCAAAGATATAAATAGACTAGCTTTTGCCCGCGACTTCGTTCGCGTGGACTTCAGGTTCGTCCCGTCTAGTTTTTTTACGACCTCACATTAGAAACCTCAAAAATTGTAGCCTATATGTTATTCTGATGTATATGTTGAAATTAAGCAAAAACCAATTATTATTGGTAGTGCTTTATTATGGAATACTGGTATCATTACAACACGGAAATACCAGCTGGCAACACTCGTCACTATGGAGATCCCGCCATCTTTACGTTGTCTATCATCTCCTGTTTGCATCGTGTGTGTTCACTGTATTATTATAATTAAGCTACAGGCAGATTTCCCCTATTACTTATTATATTGAGTAGATAAATCCATGTGATAGGATCCAGACATTCTGCCTTCCAAGACACTAAGTATTTAAGGAATATACGTTCCGATATATTTCACTAAATCTCTGCAGTTTTCTTTTCGCTCAGAATCCTAAAACCGATAGGTTATGGGCCCAGCCATGCTATCTCTATGCATTGTGCTGTATTTTTTTTTCCTAAATACTTATTAGTATTTCAATTCTCTTCTCCCTATTTAAAGTTCTCAAGTTGTGAATCTTTTCCAATCGGAAACTTTCATCATGACCTTCAAAATGGAAATACATATCCAATTCCATCACTTTATGAAGAGAAGTATTGTGCGTAGAAATATCAAATTCGCACCATATATCGAATAACCTGTGAAACGAATCCAATATTGCAAGAATCGGCGAAACAGAACATTGTCTCACGACCACGAGCATGGACGCGAGTTCACGTCCAACATACGCATGTCAAAAAGGTTTGAGAGCCAGAGAGCTGTTGTTGATGTCAGCATTGATTAAGTAATCTACCACAGCAGATAAGTACAGATTAATTCAAGTTTCAATGGGAAACTGTGTGAGAAAACTGAAACATTCTATCAACCCAACGAGATGACAAGCAGTGCCGACCAAACATTCCTGGACTGAAGCTTGTCGCTGAGATCTGTCACCCAAAGCACGGTAAAGCAGTGTTTGTTGCTCCTGACATAAGCATACTTTCAACCAAATGTTTTTTCAGAAAGCGGAATGGGAAAACATTAAGTTCGGACACCATAAATCTATGATGGTGAAGAAGGAGAACAAGAAACTTTTCATGTGTATGAAAAGTGCAATCCAGTAAGCCAAAACTACCTGGTACTGTGAACGCTGTAAATAGAATTGTCGCAATGATATTACTAAAAACAGTGGTACTGATATTACAATAAACACACATGAAAGAATCGACAAGTTTCAATGAAAACTAAGTCAGCATAATAACCTATGGATGAGACTGTAGGAAATCCCTGAACGGTAGAAGTGACTAACCGAGGGGGCGACTATGTGAAATGGCTTCACTATACCGAGGAGACATTTGTGTTTGACAATTAGGCTGCCAAGTACAGCTTCGCAAACAAAGTACAAATTACATACTTGCAAAATTCCAGCACATCCAACATACAACAGGGAAGTATATTTTAGTAGTTCCTTGAAATGCAATTTATAACAAACAACTGTTTATACAAGTTGTATTCATTTCAGATACTAAATGTGAAAAATGCAACTGGTCACTGACTTGAGCACCTATGGCAACCTAGTGTGGTTCTACTACAAGGCACCCTACAACCTACTTAACTCGTCAAGTATGTGTGAACGAGACACAATAGAAATTCCATTATTATGCAACTCCCGGCAGTTGTTTGATACCTGACTGATTACAATACAAAGTATGGATTTGACCATCACCTTATATATAAAAATGAAACAAATCAGTAAGGATAACAATACTGATGCAAGGTAAAACAATTCACCAATTAATCTACATTGATTGTATAACTATACTCATTAAATATTATGATGATTATCATAAAGTGACTATAAATTCAAATTATTGTATCAAAGATGAAGTCACATTATAATGTATTCACATTTTTTTTATAAACTGTTCATCATGGTTCATTATTTGAATCCATAGATGCATATGAGTAAGCTTTAACTCAAAGTTAAATATGTTTTTGACACTACATGTTATTTAAATAAAATTGGGAGAAAGATTTACTATTTGATGTGATTTATGTAAGCATAAAAGTCACATGAAAGATTTAACTATATGTGTTATTTGATGGTGATCAAATTTTACTCACTACTGTATGCAATACAGTTCTACCTGATAATCTATAAATCAGATGTGTTATTTACTATTAAAGTTGTATTGCAAAAAGTGAGGCTTACAAATCGGAAGAATTGAAAAATGAAAGCAACTATTGAAATGTGTTTTGCCCTAATATTTTTTAATTTTCAGCATTGCAGTTTATAGTATTAACTGCTACCTATAAAACCTATGGTTTTTTATTATTATTACAAAATGACACATAATATGTACAGGTTAATATTGAAAGTTTTCAATGATACTGTACTGCATAAATTTATATGTTAAAAGTGAGTGGTGAATATCATAAAATATAGGGTAAACATACTAGTAGACCATGTTGTGTACTGAAGGCTATTTTAAGGTATGACACCCTGAATATGATACTTATTTGTGAAACAGTGAGTGATTTCACAGAACACAAACTCAAAGTTTAAATGTTAATGGTGTAAATGTTACATCTAACTAATAATAAAGAATTGTATTATTCAATGTGTTGTTGTTATTAAAGTCACACTCTGAAAGGAATGAAAGTAAACATTTCAAAATTATGAGATGTGATGTGATGAACTGACCTCCAAGTCAGGCTGAATGAAACCTTCGGGTTGTGTTGTGATTATTTAAAAATCTGATGAGTCTACTTCTGAAAACTTAAAAACAGATAGCTCGAAAATCAGATGAGTACATGTGTCAAAGCCTCGTATGGTTTTTATACTTTACTTGTACTCAGTGTTGTGATTATTAAAAATCTGATGAGTCTAGTCCTGAAAACTTGAAGACAGATAGCTATAAATCAGATAAGTACAGGCATCATAGCCTAGTATGGTTTCCATACTTTAATCATACTCAATTTGCAATATATTTACCTTATTGCACTGTGTCTTGTACAATTTATAAGTTGTAAAGTTTTATATTTTATGTAAATGTATTGATTTGAAATCAGATAATTTAAAATCAGATAAATATAAATCTGATAATGAAGATTTAATAGAAATTATGATAACATAAAATCTGATAGTTCCGCAAGGGAAGGGACTTCAAATCAAATGAGATGAGTAAGTAAAATGAATATGACAAGGTTTTTAAATGATGATGGTAAGTAAATGAATATGACAAGGTTTTTAAATGATGATGGTAAGTAAATGAATATGACAAGGTTTTTTCTTATCCATTACACTTTAATTCAAAGGTAAACCTTAGCAAAAGTTATTTGTATGGAAAGTAAAGTTGTTTGCATCTTTTTAGGTTTGCACATTTTATAAAGATGAATATTATTATTACAGATAAAATAATGATGTAATGTATGTAGTGAAAGCACTGAAACACACTTTACGTTTAATCTATATATTTAAATAACAAAAACAGAGCTACACGATATTTCCATGTCATATTGACAGCTCGCGTAGGCAGGGGCACCATCATTCGCTTGTCTAGTGCCGTTCAATGCTCCTCAATTTTCTATTCGCTAACATTAGCTAGAAATATTAGCAAAATATTGTGGTTATAAATTACACTTTGTAAAAAGCAACTATGTTATGTGCCAACTGGTTCTAGCTTGTGCAGACCAGCAAGCACTAGATCATTATAAAATGTTATTTCAAATGTTTAATTCAAATAATTTATTTAAAAACATGGTCAAATGATATAATAATCATTTGCTTGAATTAACTTGACACTGCCTATTTAAAACTATGTCACATGTCACTTTAAATCAAAGTTCATACATGCATAGAAACTATTGATAGAGAAGTATGGTAAACTGTGATCAAACTAATACAGATATAGATATAGAATCATACCATGAAACTCTCAGTAAGGTCTGAGAAATATACACCTAACCTAATTGTTTCTTTTAGTTATTGTATGTTATAGTATGAACACACCAAAAATTTGTGTGTGTAGTGTGTTTTATATTTTTGAGTAGACTAAACAAAAATATAATAAATTGTGTCAGTCTGAAAATGCACATAAATATTTAAAATTACATATTACATATACTAACAAAAGGTGTAATGAATAAAGTGTGAATATTTTAAGTTACCTAACCACACAAAATAAATAATGTAGCCTTAATCTTTTATATCCACAATCGGCTAGGCCGATTGTGACACAAACAATTGAAAAGGTTGTACTGTTGTTATTTTTTTTTTTTTTGAAAATAAAAAAAAGATGTAATCTACATGATAATCTTGATACATTTACTGTATAATGATTTCTTTGCCTTGAGCAAAGTGTATGGAATTATAAATTAAGTTCAAGAATTGAATCTGTAAAAGAGATATTGTTTTTTTGTCTCAAACAGTATACTAATTGAACTTTATATTTCTATGTTCATTTTTTCAAGGAAAATGAATGGTGTTAGTTCAAAAACTGAATCTGAGAAGGAAGAGACATTCTGATGTGAGTCTAAAAAGGTATAAACTAAATTTGTTGTTTCTGTTTATTTATAAGGAAAATTGATGGGTCAGTATGTATAATCAATATTACAATTATAAAACATTGATATTTAATATTTTATGACAACAATGTGAAATCGATGTATTGTATTAGTTGAACCTTTACTGCTAAGTAAAGAAAAGAGATAAAAGTAATTTATGTTTGTAATACTAAACTTGTATTATTGTTATAAAGATACTTTGCCTAGATCAAAGTTATTTTAAGATATGGTCTGATTAGGTTTTACTGGGTTTCCCTAATCCTTGCAATAAATGTTGGACCATGCATGATTGAATGTAATTTTCCCAGGAGAAGACTTGGAAGGTTTTTAATGTTCTGGTTAGTCAGGAAACTATGATTGTAAATAAAATAATAATTACTTTTTGAGGGGGCGTGTTGAAATTAAGCAAAAACCAATTATTATTGGTAGTGCTTTATTATGGAATACTGGTATCATTACAACACGGAAATACCAGCTGGCAACACTCGTCACTATGGAGATCCCGCCATCTTTACGTTGTCTATCATCTCCTGTTTGCATCGTGTGTGTTCACTGTATTATTATAATTAAGCTACAGGCAGATTTCCCCTATTACTTATTATATTGAGTAGATAAATCCATGTGATAGGATCCAGACATTCTGCCTTCCAAGACACTAAGTATTTAAGGAATATACGTTCCGATATATTTCACTAAATCTCTGCAGTTTTCTTTTCGCTCAGAATCCTAAAACCGATAGTATAAGCTATATTGTGGTAAAGTTTCATTCAAATCCATTCAGTAGTTTTTACGTGAAAGAGTAACAAACATCCATACATCCATACATCCATACTTACAAACTTTCGCCTTTATAATAGTAGTAGGATGAAATAGTTACCTGATATGTATCTCCAGCGATTTCTTCTTGACGAAACTTTTACCACAATGGTCGCAAATGATACGCTCGTGACTCTCCTTGTAATGGTTGCTGAATTCACGCAGGGTACTGAAATGCATTAAAATTATTCATTAAGAAGAGACCATTATTTTGTTCTAAACTCCATTCATCATTGTTAGTCTAACCCCCTTATTCATAATAACTCAAACGGTCTTTTAAACCTATTTTAGCTATTATACTGTTTTGTCACTTTCTGTCAAATGATGACAGCGCCAAGAAAGAATGAGACAAATCAGTGTAATAGCTAAAATAGGTTTAGAAGACTGTCTGAGTTATTATGAATAAGGGGGTAACATAGTAAACAATATTTTTGTAACTTTTAAAATAATATCAGCATCAAATTAATTTACTATTTAATTTAAATAGATCTCAGTTGTGAACGCTGAATTAGATTAGTATGTTGTAAGTTTTGTGTTCTCGTTTTAAAAGGAATATTTTCGCTAAAAAGGAATGTAAAGATTGTTTAAAATATTTGACTAGTGAAGAAAAACGGACTTTAGTGGTTAGCGCTCCTGACTGACTTCTACGGCGGCGGTCGCAGGTTCGAATCCCGCATGGGGCAAATGTTTATGTGATGAGCACGAACATTTGTAATTCAGGGATGTTAAATGTATTTAAGGTTTATGGGAGACGCCCCCGTCATTATCGTTGTCTGGTATTCGTAGCACAAGGAAGAAAATTCCTTAGTTCGAAACCAAGACAATTGGTGTGTTGTCTGGCGCATATTTATTAATTTATTAGCGATTTGACGACCTCTGTGGTGTAGTGGCTAAGCACGCTGGGTTTCAAGGCGTCGCTTCTCCGAGATCCCGGGTTCGATTCCTGGTCGGGTCAATGTAGAAATCATATAATGTCTCTATTGTATCGGGTCTGATTGTTTTGGCACCACCGTTGTTAGTGATGATGACTGTGTGTCTTCAAAAATTTATCAAAATCGGTCCAGCCGATTTGTACAGTACAAGCACAAACCTGCACGTGACATCGCATACACGACACGAGTACAGCCGCGTGTGCGAGCGGGACAGGTGCCGGGTGATGGAAGCGCGCGAGTGAGACAGCCAACCGCAGTGTGCGCACTTTAAATACGCGTTGTGTCGTATCCAATGTGCACGGACCACATCCCAAGATGGCGTCGACGCTTTGCATTCCAAACAGCGGGGTGGGGGTGACTAGTATAATAGAAACAAATGCCATTGTAGATAAACTAAACTACTAACTACCAGAATACATTGTTGACTTACCGATTAATAAATTTAAAACTGTTATTAAAAAAAACCCTAATGACGAAAGGGTATTATAAAGTTGATTATTTAAAAGATAATAATGTATGGACTTGCATGATCAACAAAAACATTGTAAAACTTTTGAAAAGAAGCATTGACAATAGTGACTGAGTTTGTTGCGCAGCTTCGTCTCAGCACTAGACCACAATTGTCCCGAAGCTGTGGTAGGGCCTATGTTGGGACGTGTATAAGTGCCCCCAGTGGGTCTATATGCAAAAATAAACGACTTTTATGACTTTTAAACCGCTTCGCTTTTTATATTTTGGTGCTGAATAAACATTTTTTCTTTCTTTCTTTCTTCGTTGAGAATTCGCCTGCAGGGCACAGGGGTGCGGGGGGAGGCGAGAGCGGGCGGGTGTTTCCGAGCCGCCCGCACCCCACCCGCTACCACCTCCCCCCGCGCCCCGCCGCCTCGCAGGTTAGGTCTAAATTGCGCGGTCTACCTATAATTAATAATTCGGTAGAGTGAATTGACAGATGTTGATTTCACTTTAAAAAACATTGTTGTGGCAACATTTATTTTACTACTAATGCGTAATAAATAAAAACGTGATATAATATGGAATAAATAATTTGAAGTTTATATTGTGAATTTCCGAAATAAATGAATTTATGATTTATGTCCGAATTATAATAATAATATTATTTATTATAATTCGAACATTGTTATAAGTATGATTGAGTGAATGAATGACATCAAAAAAGTTCATTCTTCTATGTAGTTCTAACACTATTTTCTTTTCATCAAAATGTGGTAGCACTGCAAATGTCAAATCACTCTACTGAATTATTGATTATATTTTAATACACAATTTTCACTATACAGATAAAAATAGGACTTACCTCTTTATGAGCGAAAGTTTCATGCCTTTTGAGATCAATAGACTTCCTATACACATTTTTACAATCCTGACATTTATATGGCATTTTCCCAAAACCATAGCATGTTTTATCTCTTTCTAGCAACTCTTCTATCTCTTTCTCTTCTAATACAATTTTGCTGTAATGTTTTTTTGTATCTGAAAAATCTACATCCAAACGTGTTATATTTGCTTTTTTCTCGTACCTATAAATACTTTGTTTTTTAACTTCTTGAGATTTACATTTATCTTTCTCGCTTTTCACATTAAATTTAGTATCTTCTAATTGTTTCAATTTATTGTAGTCGATTGTCAATATTTCGTTGTCACTAAAAGTATCACCGTTGATGTCGTCTTCATTAATAAAATCATCATCTATCTCTTCTTGTTTTATTATTTCGTCAAAACAAGGGTTGGTTTCTGACTGTTTCAGTGGTATATTTTTTGAGTATTCTATATGTTCGAAATTGGCATCATAAAAATCCTTCACGAAAGTGCTCAAGCTTGATATTGATGGGGAAGTGATGTTTTCCTGTAAAATACCAGTCAGTGATGATATGAGTTATTATAGTCCGTTTTTCTTAGCGTGGCAAATAATATAAACAATCCTTATTATCAATATTCTTGTTTTAAAATAAGATTAACGTAAAAGTTGCAAACTGCTATCATAAAACATTAAGATATTTTTAAATCAAATAGTTGATTAATTTAATTCACTGATTAAATTATAAAAGTTACAAAAAGATTGTTTACAATATTCGACAAGCAAAGAAGAACTGACTTTAAGCATATCAAAGTTGTATTTGAGTTTTGGCAAAAGAAAAAGCTTGTAAATAAATATTTATGTACTTTCTGCCCAAAGGCCTAATTAAATATAGATGGTAATGACTATTGGTACCTACCAGCTTATAAACAGACTGTTGTAATATGTACTGGGCTCGTTGTATTTGACTTTGAAATGAATAGACCCTTTTAAGATGCGCCATACATTCCCAACACAATATTACATGAGTTCCCTGAAAGAGAAAATAGAATTGAAATTATTTTCAAGCAACTTTATAAGTTTTTTTAAACTTAACTTATGTGTAATATGTACATATTACTCTTTTCTTATCTCTTTTTAATTAAATCTGTCCACTTTATCTGTTGTTTAAAATGCCATCGCCACAACTTCTTTCATTCTTTATGCTTTTCCTTACCTAAAGGGTGTCTGGAAGAAATTGCTTTAAGCAATAAGACCGCCTGAATTGTACTCCTATTTAATATATAAGATGTTTCTGCATTATTTATTGGTTATGGTGTGCAATAAAGTATATTTATTATTATTATTATTAACTTAAGTTTATGTATCATAGAAATAAATACAAATATCTGTTAAATTAGATTAATCTTTATGATTGAAAGACAAAAGGGTTCTTCTGCAAGCAAGTGTTAGCTAAACTAACAGCATAGACTTCTATGTAGAGGTTGACTAACAGGCTACCATTTACATTTTACACAGTATTTGCGAAACCGTTAAAATAAAATAAAATGAGGAATCATATTACTTATTGAACACTCACACAAAACTCGCGCTGAACTCCCAACAGGCTCAGAAACAAGTCTACATGATTGCGAAGTACCGATACACGGCGATCGGAGCTAAGACAACCTCGACAAATGCCGGGATTCAGCTCTTTGTTATCATACTCCGACTTTACAGAAAACATGTTCACTGTTGCTTGTGGAAACACATTAAATTGCACGAGCTTACTTATGAAAATTCATTAAAAACAGGAGGAAAACAACACAACAATAACTATTGACACTATTGACGAATTTCAGCTGCGTTCCATTTCAGGCGTTTTCTCAACTGTCAGTGTCATGTCATACATGCTACGTAATATATTATGACTTTGCGTATTTTCCTGTGAAATGGAACGTGGCCAAAACCCAGCCCAGCTAGCCAGCCAGCCCAGCCAGGCAGGGCGTTCGCGACGACCGTCATCAACATCGTGAACACAGATTAGTAAGAGTATTCGTGAAGGCCCAGTGCCCACCCTCTTAAAGCCCAGCCTTCTGCCAGCCAGTCAGCAGTACTGCTGATGGATGTGATGTTGCTGCTATCATAGATAATACATATAAATACTACAAGTACTTCTATGCTACCCATTCGCCATGCATGTAACAGGCAGGCAGGATCGTTACTGAATATTATCGGTACCGGTAACGCGCTCACAATTTCACACACAAAACGTTGATGAATGATGACTATGATGAGCCGTTGTCGCCATCACGCGGCGGACCAAGTGGAACGGGAAAATGGACGCTCGTGTCATACGTGAGCGCTATCGATCGCAGGCATCAAGTGGTACGCACCCGTTATCTTGGTTGGGTTCATAGAAAGTAGTATAGTAAACAATAATAAATAATAATAATAATAATAATAATAAGATTACATGATCAGTGTAGTAAATAGCCCTACATGAACCGGAGGTTGTCCTTAGGTGCACTTGTATAGTGCATACAAGGATAATCGCCGGTTTGTGTCACACAGCTTTTAGATCAATGTTGTCAAACGGGCCTCTGCGTGTTGGCTTCGGCCCCATGTACGCCTTCCAAAGGTCCGGGGCCCCATGGTCCCGAGAATGGAAAAGACACAACATAATAATAATAATAATAATAAGATTACATGATCAGTGTAGTAAAAGCGAAGATTTTTTTCTTTCTCTATGGTTGGGTTGTCATTTGTCAAATGAATTTTGTGCACCTTCTGTCCTTCTTGGTTGTGCACTTTGTAGTAATGGAATAATTAGCATTAGCATATGAAATTAGCATGCTATTTTATGATTAGCAATAATTCAATTAATTAAAGTTCGAAATTTCGTGAATGCTAAAATTCACAGACATTGCGCGAATCGTAGCAGCGATGCGCGAATCGTAGCAGCGATGCGCGAAGCATCGTATAGCCGTCATCTTTGATTAAAGTAAAATAGCGGAAGATACGGCATGTCATACTAATTGTCAGCTAAAAACTGGCACTACACATTCCTTACGTCACACGTCTTATAAATGTCACCCGCACATGCAATCCAATGGAAATTAGGCGACGGGGGCCTGATTTTAGCGGTCCACTTTCGAGTGGCGCGTCACCTATCTTCCGCTATTTTACTTTAATCAAAGGCCGTCATATAACTTCATAGATTCGCACGCACTGCTATTATTAGCAAAATTAGCAGGTTTGCTAATCCACGTTCGGGTCAAATCCGAATGAAATACGAACAAAATGAAAGGGAAGGAAGTAACATTTTTTCAAAGTTATTAAGTAAAATGAAATTAAATACCTACTTACATCAAACAATTTATTGAAGTCAAATTAAAGTCTCAGCACTAACAATTTATTAAACAACATGTTTCAAAAAATATTAATTTTCATAGTAAGCATAGCATTCACGATTTCGCAATTTAATTAATTCGCTATTTCTCATATCGATGAAATTTCATATTAGCATAGCAATAGCACTTAGCATGCTATGCTATGGAAATTAGCATGCTAATTAAATTAACGAAAAATAGCAATAATTGCCATTACCAGCACTTTGTTGCCATACTCTTACTAATTTGTGTTTGCTTTGTTGTGCACTTTTTCTTCCTCCGCGAAATTAATTAATTAGTTGATTTCAAGATTAAAACGTTAAAAGATGGAAAATATTATTTGCCAAACATGTTTGAGCAAAAATCGTCGCCTAATTCCAATAGGCAGAGTAAGATATTTGATGCAAGAACTTTTTAATCTTAAGGTTAGAACAATGTAAACAAACATCCATTCTTTTCGTGATTCGTAGTAATCACAATTTATTACCAAATTAATGTTCCTTTCAGATGAAAGAAGACCATGGTATTTGTTGGGAATGTCATCATGTTTTATTGAAGAGTTTTAAATTCAAGGCGCAAGTATGTAAGGCACAGGAATTAATTAAATGTATGGTAAGTTTTCAGTATGAAAATAGATCTGTACAATATCTATAAAGTTTTAGACAAAGCTATTGACTTATGAGAAGAAAAGACACTCTTTCAGTTACAAGACTTTCTTCTTAATTTTAAATAAGAATTGTTATAGTTTTTACTAAACTTTCTGTAACAATAGTTGAATAATTATTTTCTTGAGTTACAATAAACTTATTATTTCAGGGGGAAAAGTCACAATGCCTTAGCAAATTGTCTTCAACTGCAAAGAATCACTATGACTATCAATTTACATTTCACACAGACCCACTTACAAGTGAATTGGATATAAAAATTGACATTAAAACTGAATATGATTTCGATGCATGTGAGAATTCCAACGATGAATCCAAATATGGTGTTAATGAAATTACTGTTGATACTAAACCTAGTATCAATGATGAGGCAGCAGAATTAGTTATAGAATTAGAACCGAAACAATTATCTTTTACCGCAAGTGATGACGATGAGGTTGACAATACGGAGCATGATTTTAATAATAAAGATGTTATTGGTACAAATGCAGACACTATTTCAAAAAACAAAGTTGTGAAAGAAAGAGATAAAATAATAAAGAAAACAAAGTCAAAATACAGAAAAGTCAATAATGAAACTAATAAAGATGTGGCCGAGTTGAAAAGTAAGTTTTCTATCATAAAATATAGTGAAGAAGAAATGCAGAAGCATAGAGAAGCGAAAAGAAGTCAACCCAACTTCAAGAAAGTACCGTTCAAATGTGATAGTTGTGTACTCGGGTTTGTACGGAAAGAAAATTTTGACGCTCACATGGTGAAGAAACATAACCAGGTTTGATTTCATTTTTTTTATCATACTTATGACGGGTTTCACAATGTCTGAATAAGTTCCCATTAGCATTATCTGACCTCTACTTCATAGGAAATGATGTTCTATATTTCAATTATTTGTTGGTTATTGAAACAGGACCTTAAATTATTTGCTCCTGAATAGAAGACAAATGTTTTGTTTAGGATTCTAGTGAGGTTTTTGAGTCAAATAATTTTTGAAAATATTTGATTTATTTATTTGATAAAACAAAATCACCACCAATAATTTATAGAATCAGGCGTAACTTTGCGGAAATCCATTAATAAGTTGCATTTTAAAAATTAGTCACCGGTGACTGGAAAAAAGCACTACGTTCAAGCTAAGTTTAAAAAAATATATTTTATAAAGTTTAATTTCTTATGCTTTCAGAACCATCCATACATGTGTGATGTGTGTCTAACCCGTTTCCACCACAAGCGCCACATGTCACGGCACATAGACACGCATTACGCGAGCTACCGGTGCCGGTTCTGCCCGTACCAGACTAGGGAAATGTGGAGTGCGCTCAACCATTGCAGAGTAAAGCATACAACGGATATGGAAGGATGTATACATTGCCCGCAGTGTGGTGTTGAAACCAAGTATGTATTGTACCTAAAAATAAAATGCAAGAGTATGTATGGATTTTTGGTAGCCTTTAAGCTGAAACTACTAAATGGATTTTGATGAAACTTTAAAATGATATAGTTTATATACATTGGAATAGCACATAGACTTTAATTTATAATTATGTTTTGTGAGATGCGATATTTATACGGGTGAAGCCGCGGAGAGCTGCTAGTATGTATTACAATTAAAAACATACAGTAACACACGTATTTAATAACTGGATGTTTGTCGTGTGTGTGTGTGTGTGTGTGTGCGTGTGCGTGCGTGCGTGCGTGCGTGTGCGCGTGTGTGTGTGTGTGTGTACTTTTGTTTAATCTGTCTGTGAAATCTCAGCCTTAAATATTCAAGATAATTCATTTTTGTATGCGACACGGGATTTGAAATTGTATATTAACTGTCATTGTAACAAACAAACTATTAAGATAAGATAAGATAAGATATATTTATTTACTTAAACATGTGTACAGTACATAGTTTTTACAAACACAGTAGCAGAGGGTTAACAATTATTAAAGTGTAAATGTATTTGTTACAGAACTCAGGAAGATCTGTCGGAGCACATCGAATCACAACACTCTCTGTACTGTGACGAGTGCGGTGAGAAGTTCAAAGCGAAGTCCACTTTGAGAACGCACAAAGCGTGAGTAAAGTATTAATAGTCACTTTGAGAACGCACAAAACGTGAGTAAAGTATTAGTAGTCACTTTGAGGACGCACAAAGCGTGAGTAAAGTATTAGTAGTCACTATGAGAACGCACGAAGCGTGAGTAAAGTATTAGTAGTCACTTTGGGAACGCACAAAGCGTTAGTGAAGTATTAGTAGTCACTTTGAGAACGCACGAAGCTTGAGTAAAGTATTAGTAGTCACTTTGAGAACGCACAAAGCGTGAGTAAAGTATTAGTAGTCACTTTGAGAACGCACGAAGCGTGAGTAAAGTATTAGTAGTCACTTTGAGAACGCACGAAGCGTGAGTAAAGTATTAATAGTCACTTTGAGAACGCACGAAGCGTGAGTAAAGTATTAGTAGTCACTTTGAGAACGCACGAAGCGTGAGTAAAGTATTAGTAGTCACTTTGAGAACGCACGAAGCGTGAGTAAAGTATTAATAGTCACTTTGAGAACGCACGAAGCGTGAGTAAAGTATTAGTAGTCACTTTGAGAACGCACGAAGCGTGAGTAAAGTATTAGTAGTCACTTTGAGAACGCACGAAGCGTGAGTAAAGTATTAATAGTCACTTTGAGAACGCACGAAGCGTGAGTAAAGTATTAGTAGTCACTTTGAGAACGCACGAAGCGTGAGTAAAGTATTAGTAGTCACTTTGAGAACGCACGAAGCGTGAGTAAAGTATTATTAGTCACTTTGAAAACGCACAAAGCGCGAGTAAAGTATTAGTAGTCGCTTTGAGAACGCACAAAGCTTGAGTGAAGTATTAATAGTTACTTAGAGAACGTACAAAGCGTGAGTAAAGTATTGGTAGTCTTGTTGTATGAATCTGTATAACACCTCAACGGAAGTATAGTGTACTTTATTTGATTGATTTATTGATTGATCTGCTTATATAAAGCTGAAGAGTTTGGGCGTTAAAAATATTTTTGTTTAAGATTTGTTTATCGAATTTTTAATTAAAAAGAAAAATGTTATTTTTACTGAACTGAACTTTTGGCTGAACTACTGAGCCGATTTTGGTGAATGCGGTATTTATCGATTCCTTATTTAATTAAAGTCCGGGTTAGTCTTCGTTTTGTGTGCAATGTATTGAAAGAAGTTTGCAGTTATTATCATTAAGAGTTGTTGTATGTTTTGTATTACAAATGAAAAAAAGACGAAATTCTTATTCGTACTTGGGTTACAGCTTTTTAAACCATTTTTGCATGTCTCATTTCCAGCCGCATACATTCAGTGAAGCGTGAGTTTGTTTGCGAGATATGTAGGAAAACGTTCAAGACGCAATCGCGCCTAGAATCACACGTAGTGACCCACAATGACGCCATAGCGAAGAAGCTATCATACTGTTCCACCTGTAATATGCAGTTCAAGAACATCACCGTGTATAGGTGCCATTTGAAGAACAGCGCCAACCACGCGGAGAGATTGTAAGTTTATATATTTTTTTAACAGACTTTAGGGGCTAATATATTCATTAATTCTTTTATTTATTGAAAAAGATGTTTTTTGTTCAAAATCATTCGTTCATTCATTCACTCAATGAACGAATTAATGGTCATTCGTTCATTTATTCATTCATTCATTCATTTATTCATTTCTAAAAAAGATGGAGGTTCTCAGTTTGAACTGTATGCTTGTATTTGTACACAGAATCAAATCAAATCAAATCAAATCAATTTATTTGTGAATGTGAACAGATGTGTTTGACCTGTATATTTCTATGTGTGTTTGTCCCCGAGTATCTCGCGGTTTGCTGAACTGATTTCGATGCGGTTTTCAGTAAAGTGTTTGTTACATTCAGCAGTATTGATTGAGTGAGTGATTTGAGTGATTTTTTTATTGTCTTCAAAAAAAGGAGGAAATATAAAGTCTGGGAAATAAAATGTTTTTACGCTCTCTTTCTATTTCCTCTCCTCTCACCCTCTTTCTCTTTTCCTCTCTTTCCCCAAGGTGCGAAATAGAATACATCTAATCGGTTCAGGGTTTCAGATGTGTTATAATTTTAGTAGTGAAGATGGGAGCCGCTTATTAAGAAAAAAAAAACGCATCCGCTTGGCCGATTAAGATGCGCATTTATAAAATACTAACAATAATAATAAACGCGCTAATCTCAGGAACTACTAGACCGTTAGAATAGTTAGATACGGGATAGCTACCATGTACCTTTTCTTCTTCCGCTTCCGATATTTCGGCACTGTTGCTTTTGTTGTTGTTGTTGTTCGTAACTATTCTAATGTTAGTGACCGTAAAACTACTAGACCGATTTAAAAATCCCTAGGACACGAATGATTTATGGCTGCAGAGGAATCGAATGATTAATACTACTAAAGAAATTTATTGGTTAACTACCTTTTGCCCGCGACTTCGTTCGCGTGGACTTCAGGTTCGTCCCGTCTAGTAGCGCAAAAAATGTGTTTTTTTATGACCTCACATTAGAAACCTCAAAAAAATTGTAGCCTATATGTTATTCTGATGTATAAGCTATATTGTGGTAAAGTTTCATTCAAATCCATTCAGTAGTTTTTACGTGAAAGAGTAACAAACATCCATACATCCATACTTACAAACTTTCGCCTTTATAATAGTAGTAGGATTGTTTCTTTTCAGGTACCCCTGCCCGGAATGCGACAAGAAATTCGCGTCCAGAGTGTATCGCAACAAACACTACAACTTCTACCACAAGCAGAAGTCGAAATTTATCTGTGACATTTGCAGTAAGGTACGTTCGATGCCAGTGCCGCTTTACCACTTCACGTTTAACACGTCTTTTTGTGTCGGCGTCAATCGGGGGTTACAAAATAGAACTTAATTTAGGCACTGGTCGAGGACACCGCCGCCTTATCACCTAAGAGCCAAATTCGCTTGAACGCAAAAAAAAAAAAAAAAAAAACATCGCTCCGGTTTTAGGGTTCCGTATAGCCGAGTGGCATAAATGGAACCCTTTAGTTACGTCAAGTCTGTCTGTCCGTTCGTATGTCACAGCCACTTTATTCTGAAACTATTGGCATTACTCAGTTGTAACTTGGTAGGTAGGCAATGATGTTTTAAAAGTAATAGATACGCTACCCGGGCGCGCTATGTGAAGATGCGAAAAGATCCTAATTAGGATCTCTTACTCCCAGTCAGTCGACGAAAAGCGATACAACGAGTGTGACGTCTCGGTTCGTGATTGTGAATTAGTTTAAATCCATCAAAATGCCATCGTGTGTGTTTCGAAGGTGTACGAACTATGACAAAAAATTAAAAAAGCTCAGTGCATCTCGTATCACAAGTAAGTAAACAAGAATAATGCATAAATCATTGCATTTTATTATTTTTCACCTAAAATTCATTTCACAATACGATTACAAAGGCGAAAGAGAAAGTAAATCTTTTTTTACATGTGTGAAAAGGACGCAATGTCCTGCTTGGCGCCTCGATTGTTGAAGTGGGCGGTGCAGTACCATGATTGGTCAATAGTGACGTTTGGCTGACACTTATACGTAGCAGAGAGTTACTAACTATCTCTTTCGTTCTTTCTGTTTCAATTATGCTATCTATTTCACCTCAGTCTAGGAATGTGGTTAAAAATAATTGCGCATGTGTGCAGTTGCTCGCGATCGGCACAGATTTGCCGTTTGTTTTGTGAGCGTGTAGCGTATCTATTACTTTTAAAACATCATTGTAGGTAGGTATATCCTGTTAATCGCTTTATGATTCCCATACAAAAAAATAAAAAATAATGTTATGAAAGCTAAAAGCTTTATCATAAAGCTTCATGATTATTTGGGTAAAAATTGTCTCATGATTTGCTAATTTTAGACAGCAAATTGTATGGTGAATCTACACTAAAATTAAAGAGGAAAGATTTGTACCTATTTTTGTATGTTTGTAATGAATAGGCTCAAAAAGTACTGGGCCGATTTAAAAAAATCTTTCACTAATAGAATGCTACATTCTTCCAATTTGACATAGGCTACATTTCATTTTGAAAAAAGTTAGGGATCCTTGGTAAAATTTGAACAATGTAACCGAAGGTGTAGAAAAATGAGTCTTAAAATGTCTTTTGTCGAATGCGCTGCCGAAACTATTTGCGATAGAACAAAATAATGTTCAACAATATTGAAGAACATCATAATGTCTACAAAAAACTCCGCGGTAGCATATGTCCAACTATTGTAGTTATGTCACTACAACAACTTTTTTCATTTTAAACATTAATGAAAATGCTAACCAAATTCAAACCATGCTATTTATGTGTTTATATGAATCCTTATCCAAATAAATTATTTTATGGTCAAGACCATTTAACTACCTATAAAATAGTTTTTAAATTATTTAAATTGGACTTTCCATTCAAAAGATATTACGAATTAAAAAAGGTTTTCCTCCCTGACGCTATAACTCCAGAACGCAAGGACCGATTTCCACGGTTTTGCATTCGTTGGAAAGGTCTCGGGCTCCGTGAGGTTTATAGCAAAATTCCCATATAACGGGACCGGGACGGGATGGGGCTGGGGGCGAAACGAAGTTCGCTGGGACCGCTAGTAATTAATAAATATAAACTAATATCCACTGGAGTGGAGTAAGGCTGCTGCTAGCGCACGAGTTAAAACATAGTCTGTTAGAGAGTCGGTTTCGGCGCGGCATTCCACTCATTAGCAAGCTGTGTTTATCTGTAAATCTGTGAAGCAATTTTACTTGTATTTCAGATAATATTTTTATTTAAGAACGCATTATTGTGTCTGTAGTTGATAGACCTGATAAATAAATGAAATTATCGTCGTCAGAGACACTCGCGCACCAACTACCATTACTACACTGTCTAATTTGTACATTACCGCTCAAAACCTAACAACCTGTATATACCAAGTTCTCTTTTTCCAGATATTCATATCGAACTACGCCCTGAACCATCACATGCAAACCCAGCACGAGCACGCTCGCACCAGGGACCACCCTTGCAATGTCTGCGGGAAGAAATTCTTCGTAAGTATCTAATAGTCCCCCTTTCTGATTTCGACTACGGTGGCCAGTCACAACGAGTGACCGTCTGCGCGGGACATATTATAGCGCACAAGTGTGTGCGCAAACACAGGGGCACTCTCTATCCCTTTCACTCTCATAGCCCGATGGGACAGCAATCTGACACGACCGGAGAGAGATCAGGCGCAGGACCAACGCACCGAGGCACGGGGGTGTAACACAAACAACTTCCAAACTCCGGGCTTCCCTGAGAATTTCTGAACAGAAAAACCCAGGTACATATTTTTGGCCCGACCCGGGGATCTGGCGCAGCCGTCGCTTTGAAATGCGACCCTCTAACCGCTGCGCCACCGAGGCAGTTAAGTATCTTGACACCCGGCGGCGTGTTAACCCCTCAACACTCGGTAAAAAAATAAGCTATTAATCATGTGTGTGTGACGTCAAATGTTACGTGACATCACACGCATGCGCGGTGTCGGATTACACTTACGTAAACACACGTAACTTCTTGGAAGGACAACCGATTACAATTTTGTAAAGAGTGTTTTGAGACTGAATGTTATGCATATACTTGTGTTGAAACAAATTAAAATTTAATGCGATATCGAATATCGCGAATATCACATTTTAAAAAACCGCAAAAAATACTTTTTTCTTCATACAAACACCATAAAAAACTGATGTCACTAAATATTGTGGAATTTTGGCTAAGTGAAAGTTAGTAGACTCCTTATTATTCAGTTAAAGTTAGCACGAAGGTATCCTAGGCGTGGCCGTCATTCCGAAATAATGAAAATACTAAGTGACCCAGGCTTCATTGTAATAATGAGGGCTATCACGTATGAATTTGCCGCTAGGGGCGCTTGTGTAGCGTGAGGTCTCCGAAATGAGAGTGTTTTAAAAGCGAGACTAGGAAAATAAATGTTAAATCTTAAATAACTTGAGTTATTACTCCCTCTTTTCCTAACAAACCTGGACTGCGGCATGCCCGATGTATTTTAATATTAAGATTTAAGGGCAAACTTGTTTTTTTTCTCCATCGTGACAATCACACACCATAAAAGCTATATTCTGGACCTCACGCGACAGTGGCGCCAACACGGTAGCCCTCATTCCAAATCCTTTCGACATTTATAATATTACTCTTACTCTTAATGTTTACAGACACCGGGTATACTGCGTTCGCACCAGTTCACGCATTCAACGCAACGCACATTTATGTGCGAAGACTGCGGTGTCACGTTCAAACAAAGAGCCGCACTCTACAACCACACCAAACTGGTGCACCGACGCAAGACGGAGACACTGTGATGTGGACGCGCTAAGTGTGGATACACCGGACTATCCTTTGGCACACACGTCGTGAGTTTCGACATGTACATTAGAAATACTATCTTCTTGTAAAATATAAATAAATAGAAGTCTATAAACTTTGTTTCTTTTATTCTTTTTTGCCTTGTATTCGTGTGAACTTTGATATACATGTGCTGTTTCCTAGCCAAGTAGTCAGTTCACAGTCTTGATGCAAAATGAAGAACTTTTTTGGAAATTCTCTTGAAATTGCCGCTCTTTTCTGGTTCCACCTTTCATTAGTCGGATACGAGGAATGTGGAACGCACTCCTATTGAAGTGGGCATGATGGAAGCGTGATGATGCCGCATGATGGGCGATGAAAATGAATTAAAAATGTCAACTAACGCGATCATAAGTGGACTTACGCGGGCGTGGTGCCTGTGTGTCGTACGTCGCGAACAGCAAGTGGAACGCACCCTAAACAAAATCTTCCTGTCAAATGTTTTCACGTCAAGGTGACAGACATTATACGTCAATTTGACGTGGTGTTCAAAAATGTTAGACTTCGCGTTGTGTTACACTGTTTTAATTTGCATTTTCAAAGTAAAATAACAATTTTTACACATGTGAATACATAAAATAATGGAAGTTAATATGTTTTCCATTCATGAGGTGAATATTCAAGCACTTTGTCACGGCTGTTTAAGCGGAGACCGTGATCTGTTTCCTTTGGGAAAGTACAGTGATGTTTACTATAATACTCTTTTTAGCAAATCTACCTTGGTAAGTCGTGTTTAATTGAACAAAACTATTGTGTGATGACTTTTATATGTTCAACCTATATACTACCCTTCGGATTTTTTAAATATACTTACTATAAAAGCTGAAAATTGACATTAAAGTAAGGTTGCATTCTCTTCTAACTTTTCATGATTTATGATTGTTTGAACGCTCTGGAAGTATTTGGCAATAAATACCAAACTAAACATGCATGCAGTTATTGCTAGGTTAATTTTTAAAATGATGTTATCATTGTTAGTCCTCAAATTTGCATAGTAGGCCTTATATGAAATCTAATCACCAGGATCCCCAAACAATAAACTTTTGCTGGGAATGTGCAGCAAATTTGAAGAAAATAAAGCAGTTCCAAGCTAAAGTTGAGCATGCACACATGTTACTGTTATCCCAATACACAGACGTACAGGTAAGTACATATTTTTGAAATAATTATTCACTGTGAATATCTATAACTTAAGGTATCTTTTTGCTACACTAGCATACCATAACCGTGCTAGGAACATGTCAGACAAAAATAAAGGGTGTCCCAGGATACCTGTACCAGCGAAGGTCTGGAGTTAGAGGATACTAATACCCAATGTTTGAGCCCAATGTATGTTCCGCGATATTTAATAGTTTACGAGATTTTTTTTTTTTTTACTTTACTACTTCGAGCCTCATTTTTGGGATAAAACTTCCCATTAAGTACTACATTAATTGTAGTATTTTGAGAGCTAAGAACCCTCAGAAGTTTTTAAAATTATTAAAAAGTCATTTAGCTCACAGGGTAAAGGAGCTGGAGTCTTCTCGAATGACCTAAATATTAATATATCAACTACTCTTGACAAGCTAAATACAATCTTTCAAGCAGAATGTATCGGCATCACCAGAGCAGCACAGGCGGTTGCAGCTAGAGACGTAAAAGACCAACACATTAAAATCGTCTTGGACAGCGCATCGGTGCTCCAGGCCCTACAAAACAATAGCATCAAATCTGTCCTTATTTGGGAGTGCCATAAAGCACTCCAATCCATAGCAAGCACAAATAAGGTAACCTTGCAATGGATCAAAGGACACAGTAACTCACTAGGCAACGACGCTGCCGACGAATTAGCCAAGAGGGGCTCGGCGACAACAGTATATGGCCCGGAACCATTACTACCTATACCGCAGGCCCAAATAAGAACTTGGCTACGTGCAGAAACCGAAGCAGCACACCAAGCAGAGTGGAGAAATGGTGAAGGTTGCAGGCAAACAAAGAACGCAATTCCGGAAGCTTCGAAAAGGCTTGCCCGCAACCTCATCCGGCTACCAAGAGACAAACTGCGCATGGTTATAGGCACTATAACTGGCCATAGTCTCTTAAACAAACATCTATTCACAATAGGTGTAACAGACAGTCCCCTATGCAGAGGTTGCATGGGGGCAGAAGAAACACCACAACATGTGCTCATGGAGTGTATGGGTGTTGTGGAACTACGGGCAAACTTTCTCAAATCCCCGGCAACATTCCCAGAGGTCTTTAGCAATCTAGGCAGCTAGCCTTCTGGGAGAGCCTGGGGTGGTTAGAATGAAAAAAGAGGGATATACGTACAATGGCCCAATAATCGTGAGGCTAAGTGCGGAAACACCCTAGCCAAACTAACTAACTAAACTAACTAAGTCATTTAGCTGGGTGGGTAGAAGATCTTTTTATATTTTTTATTGTATGGGCCTAAGTTGCCTGAAATAAATGATTAAATTAAATTTAATTAAATTAAATTAAAAATTAAAAATAAACAAAAAAAAACATATCTTGAAAACTATTAAATATCACGGAACATACATTGGGCTCACATGTTGGGTATTAGTTTCCTCTAACCCCAGACCTTTGCTGGTACAGGTTTCCTGGGACACCCTGTACATTCTTTGTATGGAAAACTATGACACCTTAGAATAGTTAGATACGGGATTGCTACCATGTACCTTATTATTTATGAGCTTCCGATATTTCGGCACTGTTGCAAGCGCCATGATCACGGAGTAACTGAAGAGAACTTGCGGGTGGGTTGTTATTGGCAGACATATCGGTCTACCCTCCTTCGAAGTCGTTTATTCCGCTCGCCGCCGGTACCATTGTCCACCAACTCACTACTTTCTCGCATCTGTTCTCGACACACAACACTGACAGTATCTGTTCGCGAAACGGCACTATTTTTATTTACACGGTTTTTACACATTCGAACCACTGGATTCCAGACACTTGACAATTTAAACCCGTCCTCACGATTGAAATTTTTGTATTTAGTTATTTCGATCGCTTCCCTAACCAATCTTGGTATGTAGTGGCGTTCTGTCGAAATTATCTGAGGGTTGTGGAACTCGATCCAGTGATTTGGCCCCGATTCTAATAAATGTTCAGCAATAGCAGATTTCTGTCTGTCATTGTTTTTGACCGCTTTTATGTGTTCACTCATTCGGCACGCTATGGAACGTTTAGTTTGGCCAATATATGAGCTACCGCAGCTGCAGTCAATTTTGTAGACACCAGGTCTTTGTAGTGGGAAACTATCTTTGGGAGATCTTAAACATTGTGCCACTTTTCTTAATGGAGTGAAGACAGTATTTAGTGAAAATTTATTTTTCATCTCTCCTGTTCGGAAAACATAACTTTCCTGTGTAGATAGCTGGGTGGAAAATAGCTTTTCCATCCCTAGGGTGGAAAGTAATTTAGTTTTAATTTGCATGGCATAGAGTCAAGGCCTGCAGTCAAAGCTTGGACCAAAGATAATTGAGTCACATCATGTTATTAAAATAACAAACATTTTTGCTTAGCTATAAATTGAAAATCATATTGTGTAGGTATTATGATCGTTGATAAAAATATACAATTTCTAATTTTAATTCAATCAACAATTAAAATATTTGCCCGCCATAATTTCAAAATGACACTTTTTTTAAATTTTATATTGTCTGTGTCATTTCAGGAAGGATTCGTCCACAGCCGTTAGACTTTTATAAAAAAAAAAAATTGGATTCTGTCTACTTTTTTAATTTTGACAATTATTATCTGTGGAAAAAATCGATCGATATTCTTTACAAAGATTTTAATTATTTGATATTTTCTGCTTTTTTGTACTCTGTTTTCATGTATTCGTGCCGTTATTCTTTCTAATAGTGTTAGGTGTTGTTAGTACTGTAAATCAACTGTCATATTTTGTTGAAAACTTGAGATTTCCTTTCTCGCTGAACTACATAATACCTCACCAAGACATCTAGAACCACTTTTGTAAATTTTATGTTTTCCTTACAGTCGAAATGAAAAATAGTATGTTTAACTCGGGTGAAAGCACCCATTACACTCTCGAATTATTGGCGCTCTCACTTCGTTCGAGCGCCAGAAACATCTCGAGTGAAATGGGTCGCTTTCTCCCCTTGTATAACAATCTACTATAGAACATTAGAGACCTTGTCTGTCACTCCTTTTATGTATGGCAAAAATACTGGTTGTCTATCTACCCTATCTTTCCGGTGTCTCACTTTGTGTCTAGGTGGAAGTTGCCCTTTAAACTATGACACCTTTCCGTCACCGACCAACACCATCCTGCGTCAGCACTGGCAAAATACGCTTGCATTTGCTTTGGCTATATAATTAATTTAATTTACTTAAGTCTTAAACCTATACATAATAAAAAACTTATTTCATATCTTAAAAACTTATTTGTTAATTTTATTAGTATCTATCTATCCTTATCTATAAGTTAGTTCTTTTTTGTATAGTCCCTTTTAGGGTAAAAGGTCTTTGACCATATAATAGTGAGACAGAACCCTGTAGATCCATTCAGTGGGCTATGTAGAGTATATTATGTTGCTTTACATTCCTGTTAGGCTTTTAGCACGATCTTTGTATGGTTTAGTGGTCCCAGACCTATATTTATATTTACCGATAGTAAATAAAAACCAATTAATCTTATTAACTCTTTGCAGAATACACTACCTTCTTTATCTAGTTTAACCATTGCAATACTTGAACCGAAACAAATTAAAAATACAGATTTTGACGAAATAACTGAGAACAAAACTCATATCGAATTAACTGTGCCCGAGCTCACAAAAACAGTGTTGGAACATGAAGCTAAAAATGAGGAGTCACTAGATGTTCAGATTAAAGTAGAACAGATTAATGATGACTATGATTTCTACGTTGACTCGAACGACTTTGATGTTGTTAAATCCGAAGAAGAGCTGGAGAAACAAAATGTTGATAAAGAAAAAAAGAAACAGTATTCCAGACAAAAGAGAATTGTAGTACCTGGAGTGAAAAAATATATGGAATATACAATTAACAATAAAGCACAAAGGAATAAGTTAATGAAAAAAATATGTAAGATAACATATGTTGAGTTCGATCAAGTGAAAGATTTGCTAGAAAGAGAGAAGAATAGTGAATTTTATAAATTCCGGTATAAATGTAAATCATGTTTTTTGTCATTTCCAAATGCAGACGGCTTGCAGAAACATGATAACAAATACCATGATGAGGTAAGTAAATCAGTTTTCATACTTCTGCACTATTGCTTGAAACCTTCGAAAGAGGATGATATA
The DNA here is from genome assembly GCA_963584085.1 of Pyrausta aurata. Taxonomy (NCBI): domain Eukaryota; kingdom Metazoa; phylum Arthropoda; class Insecta; order Lepidoptera; family Crambidae; genus Pyrausta; species Pyrausta aurata. The sequence continues at coordinate 1,479,515 of OY757281.1, forward strand.
ATAGTTGATTTGTTATTATAGTGTTTCGTAACTATACAAACTGGGCTCGGGGCTAAAACACCGCCAACTTCCAAACTCCGGCCTACCCTGAGAATTTCTGAACAGAAAAACCCAGCTTAATATTTTTTACCCGACCCGGGAATCGAACCCGGCGCAGCCGTCTCTTTAAAATGCAAATTTTGTGTGATATTCAATATTTGAGCTATAATCTAAACTAAGAAACCCCCCCTTTCAGTCTCGTAAATTTGCATCTAAACTCAACCTCTCCCCTTTTCAGTCTCTTAAATACGTATCTAAATAAAATAAATCAATAATCTTTATTTCAGGCAAATATTACCCATACATTTGATTTTTGCACAGTATTCAAACTCATCCTCTCCCCTTTTCAGTCTCGCAAATTCGTATCTAAACTCTTCCTCTCCCCTTTTCAGTCTCGCAAATTCGTATCTAAACTCTTCCTCTCCCCTTTTCAGTCTCGCAAATTCGTATCTAAACTCTTCCTCTCCCCTTTTCAGTCTCGCAAATTCGTATCTAAACTCTTCCTCTCCCCTTTTCAGTCTCGCAAATTCGTAGCTAAACTCTTCCTCTCCCCTTTTCAGTCTCGCAAATTCGTATCTAAACTCTTCCTCTCCCCTTTTCAGTCTCGCAAATTCGTAGCTAAACTCAACCTCTCCCATTTCAGTCTCGCAAATTTGTAGCTAAACTCAACCTCTCCCCTTTTCAGTCTAGCAAATTCGTAGCTAAACTCTTCCTCTCCCCTTTTCAGTCTCGCAAATTCGTATCTAAACTCTTCCTCTCCCCTTTTCTGTCTCGCAAATTCGTATCTAAACTCTTCCTCTCCCCTTTTCAGTCTCGCAAATTCGTATCTAAACTCAACCTCTCCCATTTCAGTCTCGCAAATTTGTAGCTAAACTCAACCTCTCCCATTTCAGTCTCGCAAATTTGTAGCTAAACTCAACCTCTCCCCTTTTCAGTCTCGCAAATTCGTCTGCAACTACTGCAAACGCTGTTTCAAGACTAAACCCAGTTTAAAACGTCACGTGCTTAGCCACCGCGAGGTGTTGGAGTGTGTTCGCTGCGGGTTCGTGGTACCAGATCGATTGAAGATGGCGCTTCATATGGACGAGGTGCATCGGGTTAGCTGCAACGTCTGTGGGGCCACGTTGGTATTATATCTGTTTTCAATTAGCTTTGACGTTCAATAGTCCGCTGTCTATAGTCTGGTACAGTACTATCGACTCACAGCAATACTATCGATACTATCGTATGCATTATGATACTATCGATAGTACTATCGTATGCATTATGATACTATCGATACTATCGTATGCATTATGATACTATCGATAGTACTATCGTATGCATTATGATACTATCGATAGTACTATCGTATGCATTATGATACTATCCATAGTACTATCGTATGCATTATGATACTATCGATAGTACTATCGTATGCATTATGATACTATCCATAGTACTATCGTATGCATTATGATACTATCCATAGTACTATCGTATGCATTATGATACTATCGATAGTACTATCGTATGCATTATGATACTATCCATAGTACTATCGTATGCATTATGATACTATCCATAGTACTATCGTATGCATTATGATACTATCGATAGTACTATCGTATGCATTATGATACTATCCATAGTACTATCGTATGCATTATGATACTATCGATAGTACTATCGTATGCATTATGATACTATCGATAGTACTATCGTATGCATTATGATACTATCCATAGTACTATCGTATGCATTATGATACTATCGATAGTACTATCGTATGCATTATGATACTATCCATAGTACTATCGTATGCATTATGATACTATCGATAGTACTATCGTATGCATTATGATACTATCCATAGTACTATCGTATGCATTATGATACTATCCATAGTACTATCGTATGCATTATGATACTATCGATAGTACTATTGTATGCATTATGATACTATCGATAGTAGTAGCAATAGTCAGAGCCGATACTATAGATACTTTTGCTCTGTATCTATAGGGCAATACTATCTATAGGGCAAACTTATTGATAATATTGATAGTATTTCTGTTGATGATAGTATTGTACTATCGATAGTGGAGTCCTATCGATTGTATCGATAGCGCAGTCTAGTGCAATACTATCGAGATACTATCGAAGCTGACTATCCTATGCAATATCGATACAATTGTATTTATTTACTTATTTCAAACCTTTACACTAATCTAAACTCACCCCCTTATTTATAATAACTCAAACGGTATTTTAAACCTATTTTAGCTATTACACTGTTTTGACACTTTCTGTCAAATGATGACAGCGCCAAGAAAGAATGAGACAAAACAGTGTAACAGCTAAAATAGGTTTAAAAGACTGTTTGAGTTATTATGATTAAGGGGGTTAGTATTTTGTATTATCTTATTGTATTATAAATCATTTCTATAAAAAGAAACGTCAAGATTGTTTACATAATAAGCCAAGCAAAGATAAACATACTTTAGAGTTTATTTTTGTTTTTATAGTGTTTTGTCACTATACAAACTTAATAATTAATATAAATTGCACTTGTAAAAAGCAACCGTGACTCTGTGACAGACGAGGAATCGAACCCCGTGTCTTACGCTATCCGGGCGTATGCCTATACCAATGGGTCACCGTCACATTACCAAGCCTGTTGTTGTCGCAACAGTGATGAGGTCACGGTGGCCGAGTGGTATAGGACGTACGTAGTGGCGTACGACAAAACATCAAAAACTTTGTAAAACATTTAAGAAATGACTATTTTCAATGTCATATAAACTAACTTTTTTGTAGTTTCAGTATTTTTTGGTTTTCAGTAACTTACATTAGGTGTCTGTCTTTAATTAGTTGTCCACATTACTGATACACTTTTTCTGCTCATAATAGATGTAAGGTCAAAAACCGGTTAAGTGCGTGTCGGACCCGCGCACTGAGGGTTCCGTGCCACCCTTAACTGAATTCAGGGTCCACTTACTTTCACTTAACGAAAACATCACAATATATTGCGACAACAAAAATAACTTTGTTTTTCATAGTGTTTGTATGAAAGACAAAGTTATATTTGCGGTCGATAAAAATGTGCAATATCTCAAAAACTACTGGTTCGATCTCCTTCAAACCAATTTTCGTTGCGAGTTTTTGTTGAGATCTACATCATATATTTTTTTCAAAATTTTCACTTTCTTAGTTCAAAAGTTAGAGGGGGGGGGACGCCCATTTTACCACTTTGGAAGCGTCTATATCTCAAACCTTACACTTTTAGAAAAAATGGTTTTAGAAACCTCAACATCATTTTAAAAGACCTATCCATAGACACCCCACACGCATAGGTTTGAGTAAAAAAAAATTTTTAGGTTTTAGTTTCATGTATGGGAGCCCCCCCTTAAATATTATATTTTCTTACTTTTTGTATCTGAATCGGAAAGCGGTGAACAAAATACACCTACCTACCAAGTTTCAGCAATGTAATGCTTATAGTTTCAGAATAAAGTGGCTGTGACATACGGACGGACGGACAGACAGACAGACAGACAGACAGACAGACAGACAGATAGACAGACAGACAGACAGACAGACAGACAGACAGACAGACTTGACGAAACTATAAGGGTTCCGTTTTTTGCCATTTGGCTACGGAACCCTAAAAATTACGAAAAATAGATCAATGTTATGGCAAATAGTAACTTCAAATTATACGTAAAACCAATATGATTATTTTACAACAGTTGCTGGTTTCTATGTATTCATAATACAAAATTATTGGAACCCAAAACTTGATGAACATACAATTTTCAAAGTGTCTTTAATTAGCTGTCCACCACTGTATAAACGGACTTCGTATCTTCTTTCTCATTTTAGGTACCGTACAGTACGGCTGTTTTTCCAGCACTACAACGATCTACATATCTCGTTCGTATGTGATATCTGTGGCAAGCTGTGTCGCATTAAACGTTTGCTTGAACGACATATCGAGTAAGTCAACATAATAAATAAATAAGCAATAAATGTTATTTTAATTTTGATTTAATATTAATATAGCGGTCCCAGCAGACTTTTTTTCGCTCCCGGCCCCGATTTGTGGTTATTACCATGCGGGGTGGCGGCGAATCCAACAAAGTGAAAATCATGAAAATCGGTCCATCCGTTCTCTAATTATAAGTGAAAACTAACAACATTTTTTATGTACCTACAAGTGGTCCTAGAGAAGTTAAATTTTTTTGATAACAAAAAAGTGAAAATCGTGAAAATCGATCCACCTGTTGTCTAGTTATAGTGGTGTGGTTACTCCTTCACGCTAAATATGCTGAATGGTTTTTGATGAACCTTGCAATAATATACATTTACATTATGCTATAATTTACAATGATATTTATTTAGTGTTAAATTAAAGTCTGTCCAACGAAATCGTGACCTTAGAAAACGCAAGAAAATCAAAAAGTCTAAAAAATGCTATCACTAACTAAAGTAGGAGAAAAAGGATTTGATACTTTACTGTATTTGCCTGTAATTATTAAATAAATAATAATATTAAAATAATCATCATTTTTTTACTTTACTTTATATTAAAATAATCATGACTGAAGATTAGTTTATATTAGGATACACAAAATATTTTTTACTTACTTTTAACATTTAGTTTACAGAAAAATTTAAAACTTCAGACCACGCATTTGTAGTACAGACTATAATAATATACGAGTATTTAACTAGTTTTTAATATTTTTACGTCAAATTTGCACTTCACTTTCAGAAGCGCTCACACAGAACATCGCTGTAACATTTGCGACATCAAGTTTAACAGATATGCATCGCTACTCGACCACCGACAAAGGTAATGATAATAATAAATAGTAAAGTTAGCCTGTAAACGTCATCCCAACAACACAACACAACAGTTTCTTATACTATTTATACGAATTGGAGGTGCTCATCATAGCGCAGTGTGATACCGAAGTTAAGCGCGGTCGTGTTTGGATGGGTGACCATTCCAACCATATAAGTGACGTATAGCGGTGCACTGACTGGATAGAACCCAATACTACTTTTTATATTAAGCATCTAATGCTTCTGAATTCCTGACTGACTGGTTATTTTTGTTTTTAAGTTACTTTTTCATGTACAGGCCATACTTAGAATTTATATGTGGAAACTCGTAAATGGTGTTTAGTTACAAATCTAGTGAGTAATTTAGTTTTTAAGATACTGTAGTGTTTTTTTAATAAAATAAAATAATAAATAAAATATCACGAGCATCTCCACGCTTCGGAATGCACGTTAAGCAGTTGGTCACGGTTAATATCGGTTTATATTAGTCGTTAAGCCCAGTCAGAAGCCCTATGGGCGGCTTGATAAAGTCTGATAGCAAGGTCGGTCGTTTGCCTTGCAAACACCCCTCCGCCAGTCCGCACTGAGCCCGCGTGGTGGAGTATGGCTCATACTACCTCGTATTTCAGGTAAGTCCTTTGCCCAGCAGTGGCATCATGCTGACAGGCTAACTTTACTTTACTATAATGTTTGAAGGAAGCACGTGACGACCGGCGGCGAGGAGGCGTACTGCGTCGAGTGCGACCGTCAGTTTCCCAACGTGAAGACGTATAGACGACACCAGCTCTCGCACGTCGCGCACAAACGGGACAAGGAGGCCTACAGGTGAGTAATTATTATACAGCAGACAATATACAAGGTGTTTCAAAACAACGAGTAAAGAATGAAGGGAGTTAATCAGAATCAGTAACTGAACATCTTTCTCCTAGAAACAAGGGTTGAAATATGCCAAAAATTAATTGACTCTCCATCATAGAAATCAGACGGGTCACATAACCGATTTAGTATGGGAAGTCAAATTATTTTTGGCGTTCTTTGACCTATGCTTCTACGAGAAAGATGTTCAGTTACTGATTCTGAGTAGGTCCTTTCATTCTTTATTCGATGTTTTAAAACACCCTGTATACACGGTGTTAATTTGCATCCTTGCCATATTCAAAGAGATAAAAGAAGGGAACAGTACCTATAACTTTAGATAAATAAGAGACTCCCATAAATAAAGCTCAATAAGTTTGAGGAAAATTTGGTTTTGCAGTACACAGGAATTCATCATTTTTTTCTCGCACGTGCAAAATTCGCAATAGGAATAAACCATGTGGGCGCGGCCTACCCGGCACGTTTTTGATGTTAGAAAGAGAGCGCAATCGCCGCGGCTCTTTTGTTCCGATGAACAGCCAACAGTGATGTGTATGCGCTGCGATAGTTAATGGTGTGTGTAACAGATTGTCGATAAAATTAAATAATCAAAATTTTAGGTCACTATTTTTTTAATAATTTGTGTTCAGTGTCCGTAATATAGTTACCTCTGGGAATATGGCAAGGATGCAAAGTAACACCGTGTATAGGCAAAAGATGGTTATATGATTACATCATGACCTCAACGAGGTATTCGTGAGTTATAGTTATTATTGTATCTGGCTAAATAATAATAATGAGGTTTAAATCAAATTCAAATATATAAAATTAACGATTAAATCATGTCAATTATAATACCCAATTAAAATTTTTGTCAAATCTAAATACAAATTTATCATTAAAATATTTATACAAATTCTAATATGCCGGTTAGCCAGAAGATGCTGGTTCGAGACCCGCCCGTGTGCAATTTTTGTCCTCTTATTTTCATATTTTAAGAGAAGCGCTTTTTTCGAGTCAGTGGAATATCAACGAGGTATGGGGTGGTTCTTTAAACAGCTCAAAGCGAGTCCGTCACTGTATACAATATATGATATGGAAATAAAATATAGAAAAATAAAATAAAATATAAAAATAAAATATAGAAATATTTCTTTACCCAAAGGTTGTCTGGAAGAGATCGCTTAAAGCGATAAGACCGCCTAAATTGTACATTTCCTTTAAACCAATTTGTAAATTCACTAATTTTGTGTGCAATACAGAGTTATCTATATATCTATCTATCTATAGAATAGTAAAAATTGTTGACAGAAACAAACTCAAGCGCGCCTGCCCAGATTGCGGGAAGGTGTACGCAAACAGATGCGGCATGAGGAACCACTACAACTATGTGCATTTGAAGCAATCTAAGTACGTCTGCCAAATCTGCGACAGAGTGAGTACAAACATTATAACGCGTAGTTTTATTAAAACCACCTACTCCAAAATTTATTATTTTGTTTGAATTTAAAACAAGAACATAATAAGCATGGCTGGCATTTGAGTAGGTAATGTAAGTAATGGATAATAAGTAAGTGTACCTTTTTTTTTTCCTTTCTTTTAAACCATGTATATGTGTTTGTTTTTGTTTATGTATGTGTGTGTTTGTGATGTCCATTATCAATAAAAGCTAAAAAAAATAACCACTATCAAGGTTATTTTACTTACACCATAAGAACCAAAATCGCTTTCACTTCACGTACCACTAAAATACACCTACTCGAATTTAAAAAAAACATCTCGAAACAACTTTTTGCTACCGAGACATCCGTAAACAAACATTCATACAGTTATTCATGCAATATAGCAACGTGTTTGGAAGCTTACCCAAATCTTAGAAATCCGTACAAATATTACTTAAAAAAATAGGCCAAATGTTTACCTTCTTTTTTGTAGTCAGTAATGAAACAAAAAATGGTAAAGTATCAAATCATTTTGCTACTACTATACTTAGTGACATACTATTCACATTTCCCCGCGTTTTTCAAGCTACCCGCTTTCGTTGGACAAACTAAATAAATAAATACTGATGAAACTTGGCCGTTGGGGCAGAAACGTGCTAAATTGGAGACCCTTCGACCAAAGGACGTCTACCGACAAGATGAACAGACAACCGTGTTTCGTGGGTTCACACTGTATGCAAACCGCTTGCGATCGGTCTCTGAGGAAAACCGTGGGAAGGCTTATGTTCAGCAGTTAAATTAATATGCACCAGACACCACACAAATGAGGGGCGAGGGCTAACGCGTACGAATTCGCCGCTAGGGGCGCTTGTGTAGCGTGAGGTCTCCGCAATGTCAAATGCCACTGTTTGTGGGTTAGATGTGCGGGTTTATTTCTAACTCAAACTCAAACTCAAAATCTTTATTGCGTGTCACATGGGTATACAGTTAACAATAGTAGGGTTTTAGTACATGTGACGCCCTATTCTATTTAGATTAATGTTTCGAATATTTAGCAATAATTTTCATTAATTATGGCAAACACTACGGATCAATGAATGAGCGTGTTTTAAAAGGGGGACTAAGAAAATAAATGTAAAATCTTTAATAACTTGTGTACTTACTCCTCTTTTCATAACAAAGCGTGACTGCGGCATGCCCGATGTGTTGTAATATTAACAGTTGACCATGTTTCGGAATTAAGATGGCCGCGGTCAGAAAGTTAATGATGATGATGGATGATGTAAAAGTATATTTTTTTTTTCAGCAATTCCTAAATCGGACGAGGTACGTTTGTCACATGCGGGTCAAGCACGAAGGGAAACTGGCGTTGGAGAAGAATAAGATCTGTCAATACTGCGGTAAAGGTTTTCAGGTGAGTGGTTTCACTCTTGTCTTCGCCGCTGTTATCTTTTGTGTGTCAAAAAATCATTTATTCATTTATACATTTAATTCAGTTAAAGTTGCTGCTACTCGAGGGGAATGCTTATTTAATGTTCTTTTTTTTGTGACTCTGTGACAGACGAGGAATCGAACCCCGTGTCTTACGCTATCCCGGGCGTATGCCTATACCACTCGGCCACCGTCACATTTACAAGCCTGTCGAATTTTGCAACCGCTTTCTTTTAACGCGTAGGCTGCGTGACCTCATCAATGTTGCGAGATTGCTCTCACAATATACGAAGGAAAATATTTTTACAAATATTTTAAAAATAGGTTAAGATGAAGGAAGCCAATTTATAGTTGATTTTTGTTTTTAAAGTGTTATATCACTATACAAACTTTTTTTTTTTTTTTTGTATGTTTATCATGCAATCAGTCTTAATGACTATAAGCAGATCTTGTGTAAAGGAGTAATGAGTTTCAGGGCGCTGCTCCCAGTGAAGCCAGCCCTTTTCGTATGTGACTTTGTCAGTCAAAGATGTCCCGTCGCTTCTTTAAGCGACGTAAGGTTTCGGGGATGACAAGCTGTCCTGCGAGTTGATTAGGGTGCCTCTGCAGTCGAGCTCTGTACTTGATGCCATGTGCATCGATTTCAGCTTTGACCGTGGGAATGTCCAGTATATCGTGGATTTCCGTCGTTTTTACAAACCATGCTGCATCAGACAATTGTCTCAGTATGTTGTTTTGTACCCTTTGCAGGATCATTGTATTTGATTCACTTGCAGAACCCCACAGTTGAATCCCATAGGTCCATACTGGCTTGAGAATTGACTTGTAGATGAGTAGCTTTTTGTCAGTAGACAGTTTTGAGTTTCTGCCAAGCAGCCAGTAGAGTTCCCTGTACTTAGCGTTAATTTCGTCCCTCTTCGTTTGTACATGCTTTCGCCACGTAAGCCTTCGGTCTATATGCATTCCCAGATATTTCACCGTGTCTTGGTGTGGGAGTTGTGTGTTGTTTAGCTTGACGGGCGGGCAGTTGCCCCTTCGGAGGGTAAAGGTGGCGTGCACAGATTTTGTGACGTTAGCAGCTATCCTCCATTTTGCTAACCATTTCTCCATTTCGTTAAGGCTGTTCTGTAAAATTTTGGAGGCCTTTTCTGGGCACTTGTCCGAGGCAAGTAAGGCCGTATCGTCAGCGAAGGTGGCCACAGTGACATTTGGATTTTGTGGTAGGTCTGATGTGAACAGGATGTATAACACGGGTCCAAGGACGGAACCCTGAGGTACTCCTGCTGATATGTCGTGAAAACCTGACGTGCAGTCCCCTTCTCTGACCTGGAATATTCTGTTGGATATGTAGGACTTGAGAACAGGATAAAATGAGTGAGGTAACAGAGTTTTAATTTTGTAAAGCAGTCCCTTGTGCCAGACCCTGTCGAAGGCCTGCTGTATGTCAAGGAATGCTGACGAGCAGTACTCTTTTCTTTCGAATGACCCTCTAATCGCCCTGCATACTCTGTGAACCTGCTCGATGGTGGCATGCTCCTGCCGAAATCCAAACTGGTGGTCCGGAATCACAGATTTTTCCTTGAGAACAGATGTAAGTCTGTCTAGTAGCGACTTCTCAAAAAGCTTTGACATTATAGGCAGCAGACTAATTGGTCGATACGAGGTGACTTCATGAGGTGGTTTACCAGGTTTATGGATCATCACCACCTGAGAAACCTTCCATAAGTCCGGATAGTATCCTAATCTTAGAATGGCATTAAACAGGTTCGTCATAAAAACTAGGCCTTTACGTGGTAATTCTTCTAGAACTTTTTTGTCAATTAGATCGAATCCAGGTGATTTATTATTGACGCTTGATTTAATATTTGTAGCGATCTCTTTGGGCGTTACCGCTTTTATGGGCAGCTCAAGTTGGTAGTCCTGGTTTAATGCCGAGTCGATGTCTGCTTCGTTAACATTCGGCCCTGGGTCATTTGGTTTAAAGACTTTGCTTAAGTGGATTGCAAATGCCTCCGCTTTAGCTTGGCCGGTTTTAGCCCAACTTCCATTGGATGTTCGCAATGGAGGCTTGTGATGCAGTGGCCGATCAAAGTTCCTACAGGCTTTCCACAAGGAATAGTTTGTTGCCTTTGTGGCGGAGAGACCCTCTAAGTAAGATTCCAGAGCGACGTCATTGGCCTGTGATATTAAGCATTTCAACTCCTTGGTTGCTTTGTTAAGTGCTGTTTTATCAGTCGGATGTCGACTAGTATGCCAAACTCTTCGAAGTCGTCTCTTCTCCAGTATCTTTTGACGTATCTCTTCTGAATAAACTTTGCGATGTATCGGTTTTTGTGCAGTGCTTGGCGTGGACTTCCAGCAACATTCCTGGATTGTTGTTGTTAGTATTTTGGTTGCGTCGTCGATATCAGATTCTGTTTTAAGTGCAATTTTCAGTTGGAGATTTTTACTAATTAACTCTCGAAAGGCGTCCCAATCTGTACGTTTGTTGTACAGTTTTAAGGTATTGACAGTTTTGAGAACAGTTGTGCCAATCTTTAGTATTACAAACTTAATAATATAAATTGCACTCGTAAAAAGCAACCGTGACTTTTCCAACGGTTTTTTTAGCGGGTTTTGACCGTTGCTTTTTACAAGTGCAATCTAAATAACCCTTATATTTACCTAATACGATACATAAATCATATGAATGGGGAGGTTCTGCTTCAACTCACTTTATGGCAATCGAGCCAGCGCAGAGAGCTGTGCTTAAAATGTGCACCTTTAAGCATCGCCTGTTTCCTAGCGATAAACTTTATGAATATTGTCAAGTATTAACTGTTAGACAACTTTTTGTTTTGTATACAGCATTAAAGCAGCATTCACAGATAACTTACGTTGAATCCTCTGCTCGCCGCCATCCTCCACTTGGTGAAAATAGATTTGATGTTGTGACTAAAACGGCCTTTAGTCGTAGATTTTTTGTTTTTCTTGGACGTTTTCTTTATAAAAAAAAAAATCTAAGCAATTCTATCGCTTCATGGGAAAAACAGATACAGATATAAATCTGATTTACGAACATGGCTTCAAGCACAATCTCATGATGCGACTGAAAATTTATTGGCGATTATGACGTGATTAACACCTAGAGGTCCCCCGCGACTTCACTCGACTTTTTGATATTTTTGACGTCTGGACGCTTTCACTTACACACACACACACACACACGCACGCAATATTAGCTTAGAATTTATGTATACCAACTTTTGTAAAATTGTTGCTGTGGTGAAAAATAAACGTATTTATTATTATTATATTATTATGAATACAACGTGTTATTTTTCTTTTCCGAAAAATTAAGGACAATAATGGTCGTGTTAAAAGCTTTTTTCTAAAGCTCGCATTTTTGCTTTTTTTTTTATAAAAAAATATGAGTTAGTTTTCTTGTCATGAGATGTTTTTTATATCATCGAGAGATGGCGCTAGCGTCACTTTAGGAACTAACTTTTTAAACTTCGTTTAAGTTTTGTAACAGGGGGTAATTGCTTTTCGCCAACATAAATATAAAACAATAAAACAATATTAATGTGAACCATTAGTACCTAAACATAATAATGCCAAAATGAATGAATCCATAAGTCATTAACGCATTTTTATATTATTTACTTACGCACCTTTTTTTTCTCTGTCTATGGTGTTTCGCCATCGCGAAAAAAAAAATGTTCCTAAAGTGACCCTAACGCCGTCTAGTGAGAGCTGTAAAACGATGGGAGAAAACTGCTCATTACTATAGGTATTCATTGAGACCTCGCCTGCGGGGCACAGGGGCGCGGGGGGAGGCGAGAGCGGGTGATGGGAGCGGCGCGGGCGGGTGTATCCGCGCTGCCCGCATCTCTCACGCCACCCGCTATCGCCTCCCCCCGCGCCCTGTGCCCCGCAGGCGAAGTCTCAATGAAGCGGTTTACCTATAAGTAGTAGTATTATTATCTGATTGCAGACAAATCGTGTTCTGATACACCACACGCGCACGCACACGGGCGAGCGGCCGCACGCATGCGCGCGCTGCCCCGCGGCGTTCGCGCAGCAGCACGCCTTGCAAGCGCACGTCGCGCACGTACACTTGCGCGTCAAGCGGAACAAGCGCGCTTAGAACCAATGAAGTATTTAAGCTAATTTTATTTTATTTTTATTTTATTTATCAAGAACACAAACAGAATACAATCCATACAAAAAAAGATAAGGCTTAAAAACTAATAAAGGTCTAGATCGTTATCCAAAAAGAAGTGTTCCTAGCATGTTTGATATAATAGAAAAAAAAGCAAATTTTTGTGATGAAACATGTTCATGATTCTAAACAAAAGAAATTACAATCAAATTCAAAAAGTTTCACTGACTTTCAAAGAGGGTTTTGAGACTCCTCCTGAAAACATTTGGATTGGAAGAAAAAATATCAATATCATGTATTAAATCATTATATAAGCGACACATGCGGACAATCGGACAATGCTTATAATTGAATGTATGTGCAATTTAATCTATTCCAATAATGTAAAATGTATGAATGACTTAATTATGTCGAAATAAATGAAATGAAATAATCCCATCATAAACAATACTTGTCAAAAAAACCAAGTCTCGCAACTCAGTTGTTTTGCGGTAAAAAGTTGTGAGATCCATGTAATTATACCAAGTCGGTTAATAGTTTATTCAGTCTCTACTTAAGCTACTTTCTGTCTATTAGTTTCAGCTAATCTTGAAGAAAATCAACATAAACTAAAAAAAAAATATAAAAAAAAAATTTTTTTTTTTTTTTTAATTTATTTGGTACACCAACAGGTTACATACAAGCATTGACAAAATAAACAAAATAATAATTGCATCTAGTATGCAACCCAATTACAGGTGAACACAGCATTGTTTAAAATGTAACAGACTTAGATTTAAGGTTTATAAAGTAAAAGTTTAAAGTTACATACAAGTAGTTACTAGAAACAAAAAAATATATAAATATAATAATCACATCACAATTTGTACTAGCTGTGTAGCTGATAAAATGACTTGACTCTCTCCTTGAATTTTGATTCAGACTCATGGAAAATATCGAGATCACATTCGCCGTTTAATCTAAGAACCAAGACAGAACCAAGCTAAGGATTTAGGCGTAATTTTCGATGAGAAACTGACTTTTCATGAACACTACAATAAAGTTCATTCCAGGGGTAGTAAAATGCTGGGTTTTGTCTTACGCAACACCAAGCAACTTAAAAATCCTAAAAGTGTGGTTTACCTATATAACTCACTTATCCGAACTGTTCTGGAATACGGTGCAGTTATCTGGTCTCCGTTCTATGCTGTACATACTGACCGTATTGAGGACATCCAAAAAAGATTCCTGAGATGTCTCTCTTTTCGTCACGGTTACCATCGCAAATTGGCTTCCTACGAAGATAGGCTAGATAGATTTAACATGGTTAGCCTGGAAATGAGACGCAAACGGTTCGAGCTAATATACTTGTATAAAATATTACACTCAGCGATTGATTCTCCGTCTTTACTTGCATCGATAAGTATTAACACGCATTACAGAGCCCGTGATCGCAAGCCTAAGCTGTTCTCACTCCAGGTATATCGCAACAACACCTCGTACTACAACCCGATAGTACGGATGTGTCGCCTCTACAATGATTTATCGCAGGACTATCCGAGTATTGATATCATGGGTTGTGATCCAAATGTTTTCTTTAGATTTGTTCGTGATGCTCTAAAATTAATTAGTCTCGCGTGTCTGCGAGACTTCGTGGTAGTTTTATGTTCTTTTATGTTTTATGTTATATTTGTTTAAATATTTATAATACTTACAGTTTCCCGCGGCTTCTTCACCCGCATAAATTTCACAAAATATAGATATGTATTTTTGAGCTTCTCTTCTCACAAATTAGTGTGTACACATAATATAGCAAGTAAGAGTTGAATTTGCGAAACGATGTAACTCATTCTTATGAATTTTCCTAAAGCACATGTTTTGGCTTACAGTTTAGTTTTAATTATATTATGTAAAAAAAATTGTTTCACCTCAACTGTAAACTGTTTTGTGTTCTAATAAAATAAAATAAAATAAAATCTATTGTAAGAACTCAACATTCTCGGCAAAGGTGCATTTTTTCCAAGGTTAGTGTTGGTTCGCGGCACAACAAAAGTATTTGTAAGCTTCCGCCGGAAGTTTGGCCTAGGAACAGCATATTTAATGTCCTGCAGAATATTTTGAGAATCTATCAAGCAATTGACCACCCTATGCAAAAATACAAGATCCATCGTAGTGCGGCGATCAGCAAGAGAAGTAAGTTTTATTTTGATAATAATGAAAAAATATTGTATTAAAATCTTACGTCCAGTCTCTAAGACCACGATCGTGGTCCATAACAATTGAAAATCAATTGTGTCTGGAATCTCCGTACTCGAAGCATTAAGTTGTAACGTAATATTTAACAGCATATTATAGTGACGCATATCAATATTAAAATTCTTTAATGTTTTATATAAATGTATCGAGACTATCGAGATAAAATTTTATTGTGCATTCAACATAATAGTAATTACATTTAGTCTTGATACAGTGATTATTATTAATAACATGACTCTGCCTCCTAGTTTAGGATTATCCTGTATTCTAGGAAACAGTTCCTTCCATTAGATAGTATAGTCACTATACTATCTAATGGAAGGAACTGTTTTCTATACTATAGTGCATAGACGATAATAGTAGTAGTATCTAAGTGTGCGTGTGCGTGTGCGAGTGCGAGCGTGTGTGTGTGTGTGTGTGTGTGCGTGTGTGCGTGTGTGTGTGTGTGTGTGTGTGTGTGTAAAGTTATAGTAGTATTAAACCCCTGCTTCATCTGCGGTAGTCAAACGTACGACTGAAACAGCGCATTCTTATCATACATACATTTTTGTATGGGCTGAAGTTTTTTTTCACTGTACTGTTGTACCACACTATGATCGTGCTAGGAACGTGACGAAAAGCAACACGATACGCGCTAACTTATCCACTGAACGGATTGACAGCGGTCTGTCTCACCGTTATATGGAGCGAGGACGAACGAGATCTTCAATTGAAGTACTTCAGCAATCTAATTCTTTCATGTTACTCGTTCACTATCGTATACAGGGTGACTTTGAATACATTGGCAATATTTTAATTTGATTATCATTTTAATATGTGGAAGGGACTATGAATCATGAGTAGGTTCTTAGTTTAAAATATTGCCGATGTTTTCAAAGTCACCCTGTATAAACGGCTCAATTGGCTCAATAGTCAGGAGCGCTAACCACTACACTAAACGAATCTGCAAAAACGCTTGCGAAGAGTTAGAAGGTGCTGTGCCGTTGTGCAGAAAAATAAAACACAAAAATCATTGTATTGCATTTATTGGAATGAACTATGTATTTATTTACAAACAAAGCGTTTTAGAATAATCAGTTAATGTAAGATGTAAGTATAAAAAAATAATGAAAATCATATGTAAAACTTGTTTCTTGCGTTGGTCGTCGATTTTGTTGAGTGGATATTGTTTTAAAGGAGATTAATCGTAATCTTCAAAGTATTGGCTGGCCGCTGACGATTCACTGTGGCTCTCGGACATCTCTGAATTCGAGTAACTCGACTGTGAGCTCGCGCTTGTTGCTTGCTCGTCTCTCTCGTATCCGTCGTCACTTTTAACGGTGTTGTAGCTACTGGCCGATTGGCTATTCTTCGAGGCCTTGTAATCTGCTGTCTCCACAGTTTCACTGCTGCTAGCAGCCTGCTGTGAACTATCAGAGGAGCCGTGGCAAGTTTTCGTGTGCTGATCAGAGCTTGCCGCTTGCTGGCTCGACTTGTATTTGTCTCCATTCTTTCCTTCGAAGCTGTCGCTGCTGCTTGCTGATTGACTGCTACCTGATGACGACCCGTGGCTGTCTGTCTGTGCGTAATTGCTACTGGCGGCTTGCTGACTACTGTCCGACTTGCCGCAAGCGGTCTTGCTGTGCTGTTCGCTGCTTGCAGCCTGATTACTCTTACTAGATGTGTCACCGTTTGCTCCTACGTAATTGGTGCTATCGCTGGCACCTTGGCTACTAGCTGAATATGTGCCGGAGGCATCAGATTGCTGGACGTTGCTGCTAGACGACTGTTGGCTACTGTCGGTTGTGCCGGATTTGTTTGAACTATGCTGGTCGGCGCTTTGAGCCTGTTGGCTAGCCGCGTATTCGTCCCCATTGGCGCCGGAGAACTTTTGCTCGCTGCTGGCTGCTTGATTGCTGCCAGAGTATGTGCCATCCTTGTCAGATTTAGCCACGGAACTGCTGCTTGCTTGCTGACTGTTAGATGAGGTGCCATCGCATGTTGTACGCTTTTCGCTAGAGCTAGCCGCTTGCTGGGAGGCGTCGTATTTGTCTCCATTTTTGCCACGTTGGTGAACGTCGCTACTGGCTGACTGGCTGTCAGCATCGTAGGTTCCAGAACTGTCTTTTTGGGAAACAGAGCTGCTGCTCGACTGTTGGCTACTGTCGGTCGTGCCGGATTTGTTTGAATTATGCTGGTCGGCGCTTTGAGCCTGTTGGCTGGCCGCGTATTCATCCCCATTGGCTTTAGATACTTTTTGTTGGCTGCTGGCTGCTTGATTGGTGCCGGAGTATGTGCCGTCCTTGTCAGATTTAGCCACGGAACTGCTGCTTGCTTGCTGACTGTTAGATGAGGTGCCATCGCATGTTGTACGCTTCTCGCTAGAGCTAGCCGCTTGCTGGGAGGCGTCGTATTTGTCTCCATTTTTGCCTCGTTGGTGAACGTCGCTACTGGCTGACTGCGTGTCAGCATCGTACGTTCCAGAACTGTCCTTTTGGGAAACAGAGCTGCTGCTCGACTGTTGGCTACTGTCGGTCGTGCCGGATTTGTTTGAACTATGCTGGTCGGCGCTTTGAGCCTGTTGGCTGGCCGCATATTCATCTCCATTGGCTTTAGATACTTTTTGTTGACTGCTGGCTGCTTGATTGGTGCCGGAGTATGTGCCGTCCTTGTCAGATTTAGCCACGGAACTGCTGCTTGCTTGCTGACTGTTAGATGAGGTGCCATCGCATGTTGTACGCTTCTCGCTAGAGCTAGCCGCTTGCTGGGAGGCGTCGTATTTGTCTCCATTTTTGCCACGTTGGTGAACGTCGCTACTGGCTGACTGCGTGTCAGCATCGTAGGTTCCAGAACTGTCTTTTTGGGAAACAGAGCTGCTACTTGCCTGTTGGCTACTGTCGGTCGTGCCGGATTTGTTTGAACTATGCTGGTCGGCGCTTTGAGCCTGTTGGCTGGCCTCATATTCATCTCCATTGGCTTTAGATACTTTTTGTTGGCTGCTGGCTGCTTGGTTGCTGCCAGAGTATGTGCCATCCTTGTCAGATTTAGCCACGGAACTGCTGCTTGCTTGCTGACTGTTAGATGAGGTGCCATCGCATGTTGTACGCTTCTCGCTAGAGCTAGCCGCTTGCTGGGAGGCGTCGTAATTGTCTCCATTTTTGCCTCGTTGGTGAACGTCGCTACTGGCTGACTGCGTGTCAGCATCGTAGGTTCCAGAACTGTCTTTTTGAGAAACAGAGCTGCTGCTCGACTGTTGGCTACTGTCGGTCGTGCCGGATTTGTTTGAACTATGCTGGTCGGCGCTTTGAGCCTGTTGGCTGGCCGCATATTCATCTCCATTGGCTTTAGATACTTTTTGTTGGCTGCTGGCTGCTTGGCTGCTGCCGGAGTATGTGCCATCCTTGTCAGATTTAGCCACAGAACTGCTGCTTGCTTGCTGACTGTTGGATGAGGTGCCATCGCATGTAGTACGCTTCTCGCTAGAGCTAGCCGCTTGCTGGGAGGCGTCATATTTGTCTCCATTTTTGCCACGTTTGTGTACGTCGCTACTGGCTGACTGGCTGTCAGCATCGTACGATCCAGAGCTGTCAGTCTTTTTCACTGAGTCGCTGCTAGATTGTTGACTGCCGTAAATGGTGCCGGTGGATGTGGTACTCTTTTCATTCGAGCTGGCGCTTTGTTGACTGGTTTCGGACGTGTCTCCATTCTTGCCCTGGTATTTCTCGTTATGGCTTGCGGCCTGTTGGCTCCCTTCGGATGAGTCGCCATTCTTACCGACGTATTTCTGGTCGCTGCTTGCTGCTTGGGAACTCTGCTCGAAGGTGCCCTTTTTGTCGGTCCGTTTTTCTTGGGAGCTAGCGGCCTGAGAGTTCGATTCGGACGTGCCGCATTTAGTTATAGACTTCTCGTGACTGCTGGCGGCTTGTTGGCTAGTCTTATCGGTGGAATCCTTGTCGGTGACTGTCAAATCGCTGCTGGCAGCCTGTGTGTTCTTTGTGTATTTGCTGCCGTCAGTGCTGTCGTATTCCTCGTCGGTGCTGGCGGCCTGCGTGCTGCCCTCCTTGTAGGTGTCACCTTTTTTTGATTTCATGGTGCTTTCAGCGGATTTCGAGTCGACAGATTTAGTTCCTGATGCGTCGGTTACCTTGCTGCTAGATTCTTGGCTCGAAGCGGTTCCGGTTTTGTAGTTTTTGCCTTTTCCGGGCGTCGGGGCGGGGCCGATGCCACCGACTTGTCCTGGTTTCCCTGGCGTGCCTGGGTTTGCTACTGAGCCTGGAGCGGCGGTGTCACCAGGTTTTCCTGGCGCTCCTGGGTTGCCTGGTGCTCCTGTGCTTCCTGGTGCTCCTGGGCTGCCCGGTGCTCCTGGGCTGCCCGGTGCTCCTGGGTTGCCTGGTGCTCCTGTGCTTCCTGGGTTACCAGGGGATCCTGGGCTGCCCGGTGCTCCTGGGCTGCCCGGTGCTCCTGGGCTGCCCGGTGCTCCTGGGTTGCCTGGTGCTCCTGTGCTTCCTGGGTTGCCAGGGGATCCTGGGCTGCCCGGTGCTCCTGGGCTGCCTGGTGCTCCTGTGCTTCCTGGTGCTCCTGGGTTGCCTGGTGCTCCTGTGCTTCCTGGTGCTCCTGGGTTTCCAGGGGATCCTGGGCTTCCTGGTGCTCCTGGGTTGCCAGGGTTACCTGGATTGCCCGGGTTTCCTGTGTTGCCAGGATTCTCTGGCTGTCCTTTTCCACATGGTTTTTTAGGGCCTCCCGATGAACCTGGAGTTCCTGAAGTTCCTGGGGTGCCATTTGTACCTGGTGTTCCGCTGGTGCCTGGAGATCCTGAAGTTCCTGGGGTACCACTAGTGCCTGGGGTACCACTGGTGCCAGGGGTACCGTTAGTGCCTGTAGTTCCGGAAGTTCCTGGTGTTCCACTAGTGCCTGAAGTTCCTGGGGTTCCACTTGTTCCTGGGGTTCCGCTAGTGCCTGGAGTTCCGCTTGTGCCTGGGTTACCACTTGTGCCAGGTTTACCACATTTGGCTGGCGTACCGCTGGTGCCAGGGGTACCGCTAGTGCCTGGAGTTCCAGAAGTTCCTGGAGTTCCGCTAGTTCCTGGGGTTCCGGAAGTTCCTGGTGTTCCACTTGTGCCTGGAGTTCCGGAAGTTCCTGGGGTTCCGCTAGTTCCTGGGGTACCACTAGTACCTGGGGTTCCGCTTGTGCCTGGGGTTCCGCTTGTGCCTGGGTTACCACTTGTGCCAGGTTTACCACATTTGGCTGGCGTACCGCTGGTGCCAGGGGTACCGCTGGTGCCAGGGGTACCGCTAGTGCCTGGAGTTCCAGAAGTTCCTGGGGTCCCGCTAGTGCCTGGAGTTCCGGAAGTTCCTGGGGTTCCGCTTGTGCCTGGGGTACCACTAGTACCTGGGGTTCCGCTTGTGCCTGGGGTACCACTAGTACCTGGGGTTCCTGAAGTTCCTGGGGTTCCGCTTGTGCCTGGGTTACCACTTGTGCCAGGTTTACCACATTTGGCTGGGGTACCACTAGTGCCTGGGGTACCGCTGGTGCCAGGGGTACCGCTTGTGCCTGGAGTTCCAGAAGTTCCTGGGGTTCCGGAAGTTCCTGGGGTTCCACTAGTTCCTGGGGTTCCGCTAGTTCCTGGGGTTCCGCTAGTTCCTGGGGTACCACTAGTACCTGGGGTTCCGCTTGTGCCTGGGTTACCACTTGTGCCAGGTATACCACATTTGGCTGGCGTACCGCTGGTGCCAGGGGTACCGCTAGTGCCTGGAGTTCCAGAAGTTCCTGGGGTCCCGCTAGTGCCTGGGGTTCCGCTCGTTCCTGGGGTACCACTAGTACCTGGGGTTCCACTTGTGCCTGGAGTTCCTGAAGTTCCTGGGGTACCACTAGTGCCTGGGGTGCCACTTGTTCCGGGAGTTCCGCTAGTACCAGGGGTTCCGCTAGTACCAGGGGTTCCGCTAGTGCCTGGAGTGCCTGGTTTACCACCGCATGGTTTTTTGCCTGGTCCACCTGGGTTTCCTGGATTTCCAGGGTTGCCTGGATTGCCTGGATTGCCTGGGTTGCCTGGATTGCCTGGGTTACCGGGGTTTCCTGGATTGCTTGGGTTTCCTGGATTGCCTGAGTTACCGGGGTGTCCGGGTTTGCTACCCTTACCACTGCATGGCTTTTTGCCTGGTCCGTTTGGTCCCTTGCCCCTGCATGGTTTTTTACCTGGGTTTCCTGGATTGCCTGGGTTGCCTGGATTGCCTGGGTTACCGGGGTTTCCAGGATTGCCTGGGTTACCGGGGTTTCCTGGATTGCTTGGGTTTCCTGGATTGCCTTGGTTTCCTGGGTTTCCGGGTTTGCTACCCTTACCACTGCATGGTTTATTGCCTGGTCTGCTTGGTCCCTTGCCGCTGCACGGTCTTTTGCCAGGGTTTCCTGGGTTGCCTGGGTTACCAGGGTTTCCCGGATTGCCTGGGTTGCCTGGGTTTCCTGGTGCGCCTGGAGTGCTTGGGTTACCTGGTCTGCCTCCTTTATTGCATGGTTTATTTTGCCTTCCGCCTTTACCGCAAGATTGAGAGTGGCTTGACTTTTTCGACTGGGACTTGCTTGAGCGGTTCTCATTTTTGCTCGATTGGCTACTGCTCTCATCTGTCTCGGTCGTCTCTTCATCAGACTCCTGGCCACCATTGCTTGTCTTCTTGGAAACATCCTTCTCATACTTGCTTGAAGACTTCTTACCTGAAGCTGTATTTTGTTGCGAGCTTTCACTGGAAGTGGTGACCACTTTGTGTCCATCATCACTCTCGGTTTTCGTTTTCTTTGAATTTTTGTTGGAGTCGGATTGCGCGCTGGCGTTCTTCTCCGATTGGCTTTGCTCGGATGACGTTACCTTTTTGGATGACCCCTTTTGATGGGAAGATTTTTTGGAGTTCGATTCAGATGATTTACTGTTAGATGACTTGGATGCGCTTTCGGATGTTTCCTCTGTGCTGCTTGACTGGGAACCGGATTTTTTGCTGGATTTCTTGGCCACGTTCGAGGACTGTTGCCTATGACTGGCGCTCGATGATTTTGATGACTCTTCTGACGATGAGGAACTCTCAGTCTGGCTTCCAGAGTTTTTACAACCACTTGTAACCTTTTTGCTACTTTTTTGGGAATGTTCGCTGGCGGACTGAGCGGCAGCTTCTTGAGATGAAGAACTTTTCTTTACTGATTTGCCATCTTTGCTTATCACTTCAGTTGATGACTGTTGTGACTGCGCTTGTTGGCTTTGAGCCTGCTGGCTAGCTTCTTGTTGTGAAGAGACGGTTTTTGAGACTTTTCCATCGCCCGAAACTTGTTCCACTGTAAAAATTAATGCATAGTTTGATTATAGGTAGTCTAGATATCATTTATAGGGCAGATTATATCTACAAATAGCTAACTAGCAGCAAAGATTTCGAAAGATGCCCTAGGTTTTGGGAACTGGTGATTCTTAGATTTTTTTAAGTAAGCAAACACTAGGCTGTACTGCAGTTTGTTGAAATGTTGTCGACCACTGTCGTCAAGTTACGATGCGTTAGCAATATCCTATTCATTAACAAAGGTCTATCTAACAGTGAGTTTTTATGACTACGTATAGAGAAGCTATGCCAAGCAAAAAATGTGTCGCAAATAAGACGACAAGACGACGTAGCCCTTAAAATTTGAATTTCGAAGCCATTTGTATGAGTTGATGACAAGTGGCGTCAATTAAAGGCGCACGAGATTTGTTCGTGGTGTCAGTTCCATACGCTAGTAATAGTTGAATGCTATCTAACCTGTTTCCTTTGAGGACTTGCTAGCAGCTTGCTTCGAGCTGCTGGCTTTCTGAGCTAAGCTGCTCTGCTGCTTAACAACCTTGCCTCCTGAGCTTACAGTCTTGGTTTCAGAGTCTTGATACTGACTGGCCGCCTCCTGTGCTGACTGTTCCGAGCTCTGTTGTTCTGATTTCGTGACTGTGAATAAAAGAGAACAATAAATAATAATTTTATTTGACAACAATTGTCTTGGTTTTGAAGTAAGGGACTTTCTTCCTTGTGTTACTAACAACAGGCAACGATTATGACGGGGGCGTCTCCCATAAATAATAGTAACCAATTCCCCCTAGCTGATTCCGACTACGGTGGCCAGTCACAACGACTAACCGATTGCGCGGGACATATTATAGTGTCCAAGTGTGTGCGCAAACACAGGTGTATACTCTCTATTCCTTTCACTCTCATAGCCCGATGGGACAGCAATCTGACACGACCGGAGAGAGATAAGGCAAATATGATTTTGAAAGAACCTAAACATTCACTTTTATTTTTGACAAAAAATCTTCAAAATTTCGTCCATTTTAATTAATGTTGAACACATATTGTACACATTTCAGGATATATGAAAACGAGACCTATGCCTCAAGCATTAAGGTTTACGGGTTGGAAAACGTTATTGACCGTAGGCGTTCGAAATGTATGTTTCCTCACTGCATACCGCCTGCTCACGATAATCTTAAGGTTACCTTTTCCATCCGAAGAACTGGCACTGGAGCTGGAGCTGGACTTCGAACTGCTGGATTCGCTTGAGCTGCTGAAACTGCTGCTGCTAGATGATACCTGCTCTTCACCAGACGTTACATACTCATTGATGTACTCTATGCCTGGATCTGGAAAAAAACGCGGAGTCATAAATTGCAGTTGTAAAAAGCAAGTCAGACAATGAATCGTTCCAGCTGTGTCGAGCGCTATCTGCCTGTTGAATAGGCTGTTGTTGTATGCATGCACCTTGATAGCGTATAACACAGGGTTCGATTCCTTGCCTGGAGTTGCCTGACACTTTGTTAACACGTTCCGGGACACTATTCTAGACACAATAAATGTTTTATTGTTTTCACGCCTATATGCGTTCACTGTCCCGAACGTGGTAATGAAATAAGTTTAAGATTTACGTCCTTATAATTAGCAGAATATACTCACATGGC
Source organism: Pyrausta aurata (assembly GCA_963584085.1). Lineage (NCBI taxonomy): Eukaryota > Metazoa > Arthropoda > Insecta > Lepidoptera > Crambidae > Pyrausta > Pyrausta aurata. The sequence goes on from OY757281.1 coordinate 1,503,423, forward strand.
AAGGCGTTAACGGCTGCTAAGGCCTGTAAAATAAACAAAATAATATTTAAATCTGCGTTCTTGATAAGGTACACACTTTACACATCATATCGGCAGTCGACATCCGCCATCTTGGATTTCCGCCATGTTGGATTAAATTAACGTGACTATTTTTTTCGTATTCCTGACAGTAAACCCTTTCATTTGGGGTGCATTACAAATAGCCTATCCGCCATCTTGGGGAGGCCGCCATATTGGATTTTATGCGTAGGTATTGTCATCAAAACTCAGAGTGTGCATAATTTCATCCTAATCGAAGACCGGGAAGTGGGACAAATTAAGATTCCAAGATTTTCTTATATAGTTACTTAATTCAATTCAATTCAATTCTTTATTTACATAGAAACACGGTTACAAGTGAAGCTAATAAAAGCGTGTTAAAAATACGACTTGGCTCATCAATAACTCGTACAGGCTTTATGTCTTCATATCACCCTTTGTCTAACAATCTGAAAGGATTTTATTCCATGTTTTTGTTTAGACAACTGTCTTTAATCATTTGTTTTTATTAACCCGTCGGCCCATCGCATTGGCTTTGTTATGATATTATTATTGTAATTACGACGACGTTTGGTGTATTGGTTAGCGCTCCTGACTATTACGCCTGCCGTCGTGGGTTCGAATACCGCAAGGGGCAAATGTTTGTGTGATGAGCACGAACATTTGTACCTAAGTCATGGATGTTATATGAATTTAAGTATTTATGGGAGACGCCCCCGTCATAATCGTTGTCTGGAACTTCGTAACACAAGGAAGATAATTCCTTAGCACGAAACCAGACAATTGGTGTGTTGTCTGGCGCATATTTATATTTTATTTATTTAATTATTTAAAAAAACCTTAGAGTTTAAAAACTCTTTACCCCGTTATTACAAAAAAGGTAATAAACCTTGTTATTCCGAACTCTTGCCCTTCACGCTTCAACCGCTGAACCGATTTGGATGAACTTCGGCATAAAAATAGTGCGAGTCCCGGAAATGGACAAAGAATACTCTTTTTTATCATAAAAATCGGGTTAAGAACAAGGGTTCGAATTAAAGTAAATTTTCCCTTACTAAAGGGCTTACCCCCTTATTCATAATAACTCAAACGGTCTTTTAAACCTATTTTAGCTATTACACTGTTTTGTCACTTTCTGTCAAATGATGACAGCGCCAAGAAAGAATGAGACAAAACAGTGTAATAGCTAAAATAGGTTTAAAAGACCGTTTAAGTTATTTATTATGTTATGAATAAGGGGGTTAGTTTGTGCAGGAAATCGGAAAACGTGAGCTTAAGTATTTATAATTTTATGTACACCTATTAGCGGTCATCCGCGACTGCGTCCCTCCCTCCCCTCCGTCGCAGCGTGATGTTTTATAGCCTAAAGCCTTCCCCGATAAATAAACTATTCGACACAAAAATAATTTTTCAAATCGGTCCAGTAATTTCTAAGATTAGCGCGTTCAAACGAACAAACTCTTTAGCTTTAAAATTTTAGTAACAGCGTGTGGCCAGTAATAAATGGCTGGAGCAAAAATTTTAATCAAAGATTCCAAAGAGTATTCGTAGTTACCCTGACCTGGTCATAGTGCTCTAAAATGCTTTAACTCAGAGATATAATAATCCAAAGCTTTAATCCCTAGTCAATGTACATCAAAATCGCTAAGTCGTTGTAGTAAATGACAAATGTCAAGTTCTATGACTGGACACATTTGTTTGCAATACATTGCTGGTTCGATTTATTTTATTAGAAAATATCAATAATTTTATTTTTCATTGTAATAAATTAAAACCATATAGAATTGATTACTGGTTACCTAAAGGGCATATACATATTTTAATTTTTGCTTCTATTAAGAAAGAGAAGAAGAGAAGAGAAGAATAGAAGTACTGGGCCCCTATTTTTGAATCACTCGCTTGGATATGGCGAGTGATTTTCGTTCGAAAACGATTTTTTTTCTATGACTTTTGACACTACGTCGAACGAAAATCACTCGCCATCTTGAAGCGAATGAATCAAAAATAGGGGCCCTGTTGTGTTTCTGACTGGAGTTTTCAGGAGAGCATTGTAAAGATTATTTTTTACCCGTATACCTATATGTTTTTTTTTTCAGTAAAAATCTAAAGGCACTTACCGTTAAAGCCACAAGAGCAGTTGCGAACCTCATGGTAGCCAATTTGACTTTGGAAAAGAACAACGCGGTTTTATATGGAATCGTAACAATGGTTTCAATTTGTTCAAACAGCTAATTTTTACAAGCTGAACTAATATGTGAATTCGCAAAATGCACTCGTATTATTTTTTTATTGATGTCTGCTTCTTGTGGGGTTTCGTATGGTTTATTAATTAGAAGTCCCAGCGAACTTCGTTTCGCCCTCGGCCCCATTCGTAGTGTTTAAATCCTATTTAGGGCAACGACTAATCTAACAAAGTAAAAATCACGAAAATCCGTCCACCCGTTCTGTTGTTATAAGTGGTGTTACTAACATGACTTCATTTGATGCAAATTGTAGCTGCGGTCTCAGTGAACTTCGTTTCGCCCCGGCCCCGTTTCCTTTTTTTATCCTATTCCGGGCGGAGACAAATTGAAAAAGTAAAAATCACTCAAATCGGTCCAGTGTCCGTTCTTGAGGCAAAAGTAGTAATAAATAGTATCCTATGCTCGTCTGCTAGGGCCTAGGTTCTAAGCTACATCCCTGCCAATTTTCAGCCAAATCGGTTCAGCCGTTCTTGAGTTATTGACGTTGACGACACGGTTGGTGTAGTGGTTAGCGGTCCTGACTACTATGCCGGCGGTCGCGGGTTCGAATCCCGCAAGGGGCAAATGTTTGTGTGATGAGCATGAATATTTGTACCTAAGTCATGGGTGTTATATGTATTTAAGTATTTATGGGAGACGCCCCCGTCATTATCGTTGTCTTGTATTCGTAGCACAAGGAAGAAAATTCCTTAGTTCGAAACCAAGACAATTGGTGTGTTGTCTGGCGCATATTTATATTATATTTATAAATGGTGTACTAACACAACTTTCTTTTATACATACTTAGATCTCAACGAAACCGACAGCCATATATATCTTTATATCAGCCAAAGGACGTCTACTGCTGAACAAAGGGCCTCCCCTAGAGTTTTCCACACGACCGGTTGTTAGCGGTCTGCATCCAGTGTGATCTTGCTATCTTTACGCCTGTTGTCCACCTTGTCGGTGGACGTCCTCATCTGCGTTTTTGGTTGAAGGGTATCTCGATCTAGAATCCAAAAAAATCTAAATCGAAATGCACAAAAATAGTGACTCTCGTAAAGCAAAGACTGTATTTTCAATAGTATTTTCCATTATAAAATTCGAGAGGATCGTGTGCAGGCGTAACGCAGCGCGAGTTTTCGAAATATGCTTGCACGTTTTCGGTTTTTCTACCCGTAACCCGCCCATAAATATGGAATGAGACAAATTTGGTCTCATTCGTTTTCATACCTCCAGAACTACGCTTGTACGTCTTCGATATTTTGAATTAAGGCTTGATTAGTTAAAAATGGACGAAATTCCGAGGATATCAAAAAGTGAATGTATAGGTTCTTACATTTTCTGAATCATACAATATTTAAAATAAATAAAGACATACGAGCATTGTTTTTCAAATTATCTCTAACATGTAAAAAAAAATTCAAAATCGGACAACGTTTAAGGGGTGGAAAACGTGATCTTTTTTTGTATGGAAGCTTGCGCACACGATCCTCTTAACTCTACAGTCGTCTTCTAAAAGCCCAATATTGTTTGAAAGAAATTGCTTCAAGCAATAAGACTGCCTAAATTGTACTTAACCTAATACTTAAGATGTAATACAGATATCTCAATCGAAACCCTTCCACTAAGGAACCCAAATAAAACCACATGCTACGTAATAAAAGCAACTCGTTGAGCGACTAGACTTGCGTCTGTATTTAATTGAAAACATACATTAAACACAATAAATTAAACAAAACAACATTATTAATTACGTTCATTTACAATTATTCAATATCTGAACCAAAAAATATAAGTGTAATCAGATGTCCTGAGAAGGCTGCGGTTGAAACATATAGGTAACTTACTGTTCAATGTCTAGTACTTTGCATTACAAAACAAAACAAATATTTTTTTACATACCATAAATATTAATCATGTAGTTTCTTTTTTATTAAAAAATAAATTATAGTTACCTGCCGTCTTTGTATTTGATTGAAATAGTTTGGACTTTGGTTTTGACACTAACGTTAAATATCATTTTTAGGGTTCCGTAGGGTAAAATCGGGCTCCCATACAAAAAAACAATAACTTGAGATTCAAACCTCCTCTTGTATAACTGACCAGGGCCCCTATTTTTTAATCACTCGCTTGGATATGGCGAGTGATTTTCGTTCGAAAACGATTTTTTTTCTATGACTTTTGACACTACGTCGAACGAAAATCACTCGCCATCTTGAAGTGAATGATTCAAAAATAGGGCCCCAGGGCCCCTATTTTTGAATCACGCGTTTGGATATGGCGTGTGATTTTCGTTCGAAAACACATTAAAAATCAACGTAAACCACGCGAAATCTAGACGTGAGTACTCACAAAATTGAGCAATGATTTTTCAAATCCTTTTTGTGTAGGTTACAAGTGGTTTTCATTCCAAAATTCGACCTTAAACATTGAATATCACTCGCCATCTTGACGCGAGTGATTCAAAAATAGAGGCCCAGTGAATTGAACACTATGTAGGGACTTAAAAGATATATTCACAGACAAGTCCTCATAAAAATTTTAGCCCGTGGATTATTAAGAGAACGATTTTCGTTAAAACAAGGCCATACAAAGTACAAAGTATAACAAGATTATTATTTCTAATATCTAATCAATCATGTAGTTGCGTTATCTCTTAATACTATAGAATAGACAAAGCAAACTCGCTACTAATATGAAATAGGTAGGTACTCAATGGCTGAATAATAAACAATACTTTTTAGTCTTACGATGTATTATGCTACCGTAATTATCAAGATTTGAGGCTTTTCATCGACACCAACTAATATCCCACCATCAGATCACCATTTTGTAACAATAATCAATGGGACCACAGAATGTCCTACGAGTAAATCGAAAAAAGTAATCAAATATGTGGTCATGCAAGAGATACAAAAAAAAACTGTTGAATTGAGAACCTTCGCCTTTTTTAAGTCGGTTGAAAATTAGAAAGGAGTTATAGATGTAGGTGAAAATTAGTCGCGGAGTCTAGTCTAGATTTTTTAAATATTTGTAAGGTCAGGGGATAATTACTAAGAGAATATAATCACTACGTGATAATTATACTCCATAAAGTACTAAGGTACCTAATCTATACCTATAAAATGCTTTGTCCTGAACGACTGATTTATTGATTGATTGACTGACTGACTGACTGACTGACTGACTGATGGATCAACGCACAGCCTAAACCGCTGATCGTAGAAACCTGAAACTGGGAGGGTGTGTTCTTTGTATGACGTAGAGATCCGATAAGAAAGGATTTTTCGAAATTCTACCCCTAAGGGGGTCAAAATGGGGTGCAAAGTTTGTATGGGACAACGTGATTCCTTGGTCCAATCTACTTCAGATTTTGCATACACATTCTGTTACAGAATTGACGGAAGATTTATTTTGTATTTTATTGCAATTAACCTCCTAAGGGGGTGAAAAAGGTGTACAAAGTTATTTTGGGGGTGATTTTCTTTAAATTTGATATCAATACTGTTTAGTGCTAATGATAAAAAAAAATATAAATAATTTTTGACAATCATTTGACATGACGTCTGAGACACAATGTTTTGACACATTGTTTGTTATTGATGTGGCTCACGAAAAAATGCTCAAGAAGAGATTTCATTCCTTAGAACATTAAATAATATTTTTTTGTATTAAAACAGGGTAGGTTTCAAGCGGTCTACGGTCTGTGTCCAGTGTAGATTGCAGATCGTTTGTTCATATTGTCGGTGGACATTCTACGCTGCTTCTGTGGTCGAAGAAACAAGAACAACAAAAATAAACTTTACGTGGGGGTCTATGTTTAGCAGTGGACGGCTTTTGGGTGTTGATGATGATGATGGCGTAGATCCCTACATAGAATTGTCCCTTTGAATTCACGATTTGAATTCAAGAAAGTAGAGTATTCGCTATGACCATTTGGGGACTTATTCAGTCGCCCCAATGAGCTTGATAATATGATTAAATGATAACTCCATCACGTTCAATACTTGTATTGGAATCAGTTCACACAATATTATAACCAAGAAACTTATACAATTAGAAGTAATATTAAAATAATCAACAGCCGTATTTTCAAGATCCGCCGCGGCGCCGTGACAAACAGAAGAGCCAATACCTCAATAAATTCTTGCTGATGGCAAATACAATGATGCCAACCTTATGAAAACAATCGGTCTACAGACATTTGCCACATTACCCCCCTTGGAGAAAAATGAAATGTGACAAAAAGTAATGAAAAAATCATAAGTTCAACGACAACAAAATTAAAGTATTAATTTGCACGTCATAGTATTTACACAAACCAAAAATAAGTTCGACTCAGTACATAAACTTAACTTATATAACATTTCAAAATAAATCCTTAAAAACATCAAATAATTAAGTATGCATCGATACTTCAGTTTAAATATCAAATACATTTTTAAATCTAACTTTTCGACCAGATCGAGTAACGACAGGTGGTCGGGTAGTTGAATCTTCCTTGCTGATAACGCAACGTTGAATTGGAACCGCTTTATCTTCTTTTAAAATTTGTGCACGTGCTGGTATACCTTTTTTCTGCATAACAGCATCAAGAGAATCAGATGAAATGTAAGCTGGTTTGGTTCGGTCTATGGACACTTGAACATTTTTTCCTGCAATATTTAGTGTTAATGTTTTGTCGTTGCGATTAAGCACCTTATAAGGTCCACAATACGGTGGTTGTAACGACTTTCGTACAGTGTCGTCCCGTAAAAACACATGAGAAGCTTCGGCCAGATCCTTAAAAACAAATGCTTTTTGTATAGAGTGATGAGTTGCAGGAACAGGTCGAAGATTTGCCATTATTGTTCGCAGGCTACTGATGAGGTCGTAAGAAGAATCTATAGGTGAGCTATTAGGTACCAAGAGTTCACCTGGCAATCTTAATGGCTCACCGTATACAAGCTCAGCAGAAGAACAATTTAAATCTTCTTTAAAAGCTGACCGGATCCCCAATAATACTAAAGGCAATGCGCGGTACCATGAGTCTTGGTGGCACATGAGAGCTGCCTTGAGTTGACGATGAAGTCTTTCCACCATGCCATTTGCTTGAGGATGGTAACTGGTAGAGCGACTGCGCCTGGAACCACTCAAAATCATGAGTTTGCTAAACAGTGTCGACTCAAATTGCCGACCCTGGTCAGTTGTGATAGTGACAGGAACGCCGAAACGCGCGATCCAACCATGTAAGAGTCGCTCTGCTACTTCCTCCGCAGTAATGCCGACCATCGGTATTACTTCGGGCCATCGAGAAAACCTATCAATAGCAGTGAGGCAGTAAGAGAAACCATTGGAAATTGGCAGAGGACCAATTATATCGATGTGAATGTGCCTAAATCTAGCCGTTGGAGTTGGAAATGTTGCTAGTGGAGCAGAAACATGCCTGGTCACTTTATTCTTCTGACATGCAAGGCATTCTTTAGCCCAATTACGACAGTCCCTGTTTATTCCAGGCCATACGTAACGATCAGACACGAGACGAGCAGTGGCAGTTGTACCGGGATGACTCAGGTTATGTAAGTCTTCGAATGCCGCTCTGCGATATGATTTTGGGAGGAATGGACGAGGTTTCCCAATAGATGTGTCACAAAATATTGCAATGTTGCTTCCTGGAATGACAACTTTAGACAGCTTAAGATTGGAATCCTTTTGGAGAAGATCACCAAGTTCGGGGTCAGAATCTTGGGACTGCGCAAGGGTTTCGTAATCTTGTATCAAAGAAATTACATCAACCCTAGATAACGTGTCGGCTACCACATTTTCCTGGCCTTTTACATACTGAATGTCTGTAGTAAATTGGCTTACGAAAGAAAGTTGGTTTAGTTGTTGGGGTGGAAGTTTTTCACGACGTTGGATGAAAGCGTAAAGCAAAGGTTTGTGGTCAGTATAAATGGTGGTATGTTGAGCTTCAAGAATATGACGAAAGTGTTGAACACTTTGGTACACAGCTAAAAGTTCTCTGTAATAAGTTGGAAGCACGGCTTCTTTACTAGATAACTTTTTACTAAAGAAAGCCAATGGTTGCCACTTACCTTTGACTTTCTGTTGAAGGCAGGCGCCGATATGTGAACTAGATGCATCCGTGAAAAGACCTAATGGAACTCCTGGCTGAGGGTGAGCTAACAAGGCAACTGAAGATAAACTATTTTTGCATGCCTCAAAATGTTGGAGTAGATCATCTGTCCAGATAAATGGCTTAGCTCCTTTACCTCCAATAGCAGTAAGCGCGTCTATGAGAGGTGCCTGGTGTTTGGCTGCACTAGGAAGAAATTGACGATAAAAGTTAATCATTCCAAGAAAACGACGAACACCTTGGACAGTTTTAGGGGGAGGATAATTAAGCAGATCTTTGATGCGGTCTTCTGGCGGAAGCGTGCCGTTAGCGTTTATTGTATATCCTAGAAAAGTTACCTGTTTGACCCCTAGAACGCATTTTGAGGTATTGATCACCATACCATAATCATGGAGTCTTTGGAAAAGGATTTTTAAATGCTTTTTGTGCTCAGATATATCTTTGGAGAAGACTAATATATCATCAATATAAGCAAAACAGAAGTCTAACCCCCGAACCACTTCATCCACAAACCTTTGAAATGTTTGTCCCGCGTTTCTTAAACCAAAAGTCATATAGGGAAACTCGTATAAGCCAAATGGTGTTGTGATGGCGGTTTTGCACACATCATCTGGGTGGACAGGGATTTGGTGGTAAGCTTTCTCTAAATCTATGGTGCTAAAAATAGCAGACCCAGTCAAATTATGACTGAAATCTCCTATGTGTTTTACCGGGTATGCATCGGGAATAGTTCGAGCATTCAGGGCACGGTAATCACCACACGGACGCCACGATGTGTCTTTCTTGGGGGCCAAGTGCAATGGTGAGGCCCAAGGACTATTGGATGGGCGTGCTGTGCCACACTTAACCATGTTCTCAAATTCCTTTTTAGCAATCAATAGCTTCTGAGGTGCAAGACGACGGGGCCGACAGCAAACAGGAGGACCGTCTGTCGTTAAAATATGGTGCGCTGTATTATGTTTTACCAATCTTGGTAAACCCGGAGGACGAGTTAGTTCTGGAAATTCACGCAAGATATCGGCGAAAGGAGAATTATTATTAAATATAACTTTAACGCTTTGCTGACGATGTGTTATGATGGAGGCTGGTGTGGAAAGTCCAGTTTGACCATCGCGAAGAAGCTTATTCCTACAATCTGGGAGTAGATTATAGTAGGCCAAAAAATCTGAACCTATGATAGCCACATCAACATCTGCTATAACAAAATCCCATTTGAAGTCACGCCGAAGGCCCAAATTGAGAATCAAAGTACGACAGCCATATGTGTTGATATTGGAGCCATTTGCTGCGCTCAATTGAAATCCTGAAACTTTGTCATGAACTTTCAACAACTTTTTAGGGAAAATGCACAGATCGGATCCAGTGTCTAGTAAAAACTGAATTTTGCTGTTTTTATCTGTAACAAATAGACGGCGACTAGCAAAATTGCAATCAGAGGTCGCCATCACTGACTGCTTTGCTGATTTTCCGGCGCGGTCCAAGAACACGGCTCCAGACACTTTTTTGCCTTGACACCAAAACGATAGTGGTACCAGCACAGACGCTGCAATTCAGGTGATGATGCTCTAGAACTTGCGCGAGATCGCGTTCGGGAGGAGCTCCTTGATCTTTGAGTAGTCAGTGCGGCTACTTGATTTCTTAATTGCTGCAGTTGAGAACTGAGTTCCGCTAAGTTAAAAGACTGATCGGAAGATTGGATGGCATGAACATTTATTGGAGAGACTTCTATGATTTTATCAGCTATTTCGGCTACCTTGTCAAGAGGTAACTCTGATTGTGCAGTAAGAATTGCTTGAATATTGTGAGGCAGACGTTGTAGCCACAACTCACGCAATATTTTTTCATCTGTTAGGTTATTACCTGCAAGCGACCTCAAATGACGCAAAAATTGTGTCGGCTTTCGGTCGCCAATTTCTTCACCTGAAATGAGCTGTCTAACACGCTGTGCTTCCGACACAGAAAACCATTCGTACCGTTCACCCTTTGCCGGGGGACTAGTTACAAGATCCTCGACCTCATGCGCTAGTCTGGAGTCAATTTGAGCTACTATATAATTGTATTTTGTCTCATCTGCTGTTATTTGGGACAACGCGAATTGCGCCTCTATATGAGCAAACCATGCCGCCGGGCGGTCAAGCCAAAATGGCGCTATTTTTGGACTAACAGCGAAAGATTTGGGAACAGGATCTGAAGAGCACTGTGGTCCAATTCCAGAAACAACAGCTGGTTGCTGAGCGGCTAAACGGCTTTGCAGTTCGGCATTTTGCTGTATAAGGGCGTTATTCTGCGCTAAAAGCTTCTCAAGGCGATCATTAATCTCCTGAAGTTCAGACATCTACACTAATATTATAAAGAGGAAAACTTTGTTTGTTTGTTTGTTTGTTTGTTTGTTTGATTGTAATGAATAGGCTCATAAACTACTGGACCGATTTTGAAAATTCTTTCACCATTCGAAAGCTACATTATCCACGAGTAATAAAGGATATATTTAATTTTGAACAAAAATAGGGTTCCGTAAGATATTAGGGTTTTTCGGACACAAGGTGTAAAAAATCAACCAAAACAGTTACTTATTTTGCGTACCCTGCCTAAACTATTAAAGATAGAACCATAAAATGTTCTAAGTAATTGTAGATCTTATAAATATCTACAAAAAAGTCCGCAACATACTATACCTATCTATGTCGGGTGAGGCACAATAACCATTTTTTTTATTAAAAAATCTTGATTATTTTTTGGACTACATTTAAACGCGTTTATTTTACTTATTCTATTAATCCTTATCTACACTAATATTATAAAGAGGAAAACTTTGTTTGTTTGTTTGTTTGATTGTAATGAATAGGCTCATAAACTACTGGACCGATTTTGAAAATTCTTTCACCATTCGAAAGCTACATTATCCACGAGTAATATAGGATATATTTAATTTTGAACAAAAATAGGGTTCCGTAAGATATTAGAGTTTTTCGGATACAAGGTGTAAAAAATCAACCAAAACAGTTACTTATTTTGCGTACCCTGCCTAAACTATTAAAGATAGAACCATAAAATGTTCTAAGTAATTGTAGATCTTATAAATATCTACAAAAAAGTCCGCAACATACTATACCTATCTATGTCGGGTGAGGCACAATAACCATTTTTTTTATTAAAAAATCTTGATTATTTTTTGGACTACATTTAAACGCGTTTATTTTACTTATTCTATTAATCCTTATCAAAATAAATTATTTCATCACTAAGTACAGTTAATGTAAATAATATTTGGTCTTTAAATGATTAAAATTGGACGTTTGGTTCTGAAGTTATAGCGAAATTAAAATACATATTACGATTTCTGCTGCACGGCCGGCCCGTTGCGAAGTAGGCTTTACCAAGGCCCGGTGAGCGTGTGGGAGGGGGAGTTTAGATCTATGAGTAAGGTACCCGCGCGGCGCGATTTTCAGTAAAAATTTCTTTCGCACTTACGATAAACAAATCCCTGGGCCAAACATTCAAATTAGTAGGAATTGATTTACGAAAAGAATGTTTTACGCATGGGGTTGGGGCTCCCGAGCATCAATATATTTTGTTACCAGAAAATAATATAACGTCAAATGTTGTGTATAGAGAAGCTCTACAATAATAGCTTAAGTTTTCTATCCTAAAACAACGGGTTGCACTCCGGGACTTAACAACTAACACCCACAGAAAGAAAATCTGTTCAGCCTGCGGATAGTGACTGCTTCGTCAAAGTTAGTGTCGGTGTCTGTGAATTGGCCTGGGAATCATTTGTTTGCTGACCGTGTCTTTCCTGGGTAGGCTTTTTGCAGCGGTAACCGACATCCACGCGGGCGGAGCCGCGGGCGACCGCTAGTTATGATATAAACTAATTATTATCATTTACAACAAAAATATACTTGTGCCGCAATAACTTACCTTATAATATAAAATAGACCACCTGTTATTACTTTACCAGATGAGATAATTTCAAAAATAACGTAAAAATTACTTATTCATAAAAAAATAACAAAACGTTGCAGTTATCGTGAAACGAAAGAAAACGCATGCCTGTACCAGCCTTATGCCAAAAATGATCCATAGACAGAAAAAATAAAATTGGCAACAAACATTAACATGACATTGGTCTACGCATGACATCATACACAGAATAAAAAAATTAAGAAAACAAATGGCGGAAAAAATCAAAATTACTTTCAGTCCAATAATCACAATACTTGCAAAAATGATGAATTTTCTTCATTTTCTGTCAAATAATTTCCAGTATGTTTTTCAGGGTTTATGATTTATGACGAACGGCGACTGACGATTCTTCTTTGTACCAAAATAAGGAAATATAATCAGCTGTAGGTATGCGAACGCGTTCGCCACTCTTGCCAAACTCGCCTTTAAGTATTGCTCATAGCACAAATTTGTAAAAACTCGCAGTACTATTTATTTTAGTGTCCATGCATGTAACTTTGTGGAAATATTGCGTATCAAAAAAGTCTTCATCTTGGGTCACCACTTTGGGGACTTATTCAGTCGCCCCAATGAGCTTGATAATATGATTAAATGATAACTCCATCACGTTCAATACTTGTATTGGAATCAGTTCACACAATATTATAACCAAGAAACTTATACAATTAGAAGTAATATTAAAATAATCAACAGCCGTATTTTCAAGATCCGCCGTGACAAACAGAAGTGCCAATACCTCAATAAATTCTTGCTGATGGCAAATACAATGATGCCAACCTTATGAAAACAATCGGTCTACAGACATTTGCCACAACCATAAACAAAGCTCAAGTTCAAAATTAAGGTATAGGTAAACCGCGAAATTGAGACCTCGCCTGCGGGGTACAGGGGCGCGGGGGGAGACGAGAGCGGGGCTTGTGAGAGGTGCGGGCGGCAGGCACATTCTTTTCAAAATTCAGTACGCTCGCTACACAGGTAGCGATAGCATCTGTTGACAGTCGCGGACGCTTTGACAGAAGTACACAAGAGAATACTGTCTGACTGAAGTCTGAAGATGAGTCGCAGTATATTCGGACACAAAATCTATATTATTGTATTTTTGTCGTGTCTTTTTTAAATTCTATTTTACATCATTCTAGCATTAAGTCCACCGTTTGAACACTGTTAAATAACAGTGTTTAAATAAATGCTCTAAATATATACGAATATTATTTAATAAAATATAGATCTAAACTCAGTGGAATATAAACTAGATATGAATATGAACTCGATAATACACTCAAACAAAACAGTCGCAAAAGTTACCAGGGAATGTTATTTGAAGTTTTTAATTTTGCCAAAAAATCTATCTTATTTTAAAATTCCATTTTATTTATTGATCAAAATCCACGATTTTGGATAGTAATATTTAGAATTAATTCACTCTTATTAGTGTAATTGTATTGAATCGAATATTTTTTTCCAATATGTTATGTAATGTTTATAAAGTGTCGACACTGACGACCACTATTGTGACCACTGACGTCACATATCTTGAGAACTGTCGCGGCAAATTTCGTCTCTTGTGTATCACCGCCGCCCGCGCCCCTTACATTCCCCGCTCTCGTCTTTCCGCCCGCACCCCTGTACCCCGCAGGCGAAGTCTCAATGAAGCGGTTTACCTATAGCGGGAGAAGACTTGAGGGAATTTGCTTCTTCCACAGTCTGTATGTGGCATGATGCTGAGTAAGCGCACAGAGTATAGCCTGGTCTTTTAATTAGCACCCGAAAGAAATGTAGGATTGACGATAGGCGTAGTAAGTTTTTCCATTTCGTTGTAAAATAAAACGATATTATCCCCGTGTAAGTTTGACCAGATTAAATACCGGCTACCTGTTGTGTGTACATAAAATATAACAATTATCTATACGCATTTCTACGCATATATTTAAAAACTAGATGTTTTTGTTTGTTTGTTTGAACGCGTTAATCACAGGAACTATTTGTCCGGTTATAAAATAAGTATGTTACATACATTGTTAGATAGCTAATTTATCGGGGAAGGCTATAGAAATAGTTTAATGCGTATCGGCTTATAAATATTTTCGCTACGATCTATGGGAACGGAGTAACTATTGCGCGCGTACGAAGTCGCTGGCGGGCCGCTAGTCTGACTATATTTCTGTTCTAATTTGAACCCCCGACACAAAATGAGGAGTTATAAATTTAACGTGTCTGTCACCGATTTTCGTTTATTCTTTGTGTCATTATAATAGATTTTATCCCGAGTGTTCTTGAGCAATGTTTTATGAAAATCTTTTCAGACTTTTTTTTTTATTTACGACGGCTTTTTTAAATTTAAATTGAACGTAATACTTTCTGACCCTGTCTCAACGACTTTTCCCTCAAAAAAGAAACACAAAAATTTTAAAATAAATAATTTATTTCATTTTAAGTTCTAACAATACACCAATAACAATTTAGTTGCTAAAATAAAGATACAAAAAATTCGTGTGTATAGAGTACTTTGGAATGGCTATAATAATATAACTGGTAGCGAATGCTTTTGGCATTAGTCCGCCATATGTACAATAAGTATTATGTGTGCATGAAGTTTGAAATAATTATACTAAACTAATATACATGCCACAGGAAATGTATGAAAATCCGGAAATCAGGAACTCTGTTCAATTCTTGGGAAATTCATATACTCCGGAAATATGAGAAATTACAAATGAATTTTAAAAAAAACAGGAAATGTGCATATCCTAGGATTTGTAAAGAATTCCTAAAAGGCTAACGGAAATGTGTAAAATCAATGTAAATTAATAAATTAATGAAACTAATCATGATCAGTTTTCATTCATTTTATGGAAATGGTGCTCGTTAGTTTTTCGGACTTCTATACAATGCCTAAGAGATCTATTGAATTCCGGATTTCAAACATTTCTGTGACATACCATACCCCTTCCTCATGTCATGTAATAATTTCCAATTCCGAGTATGTATGTGTTTGTTAAATTCAGTTATAATAAGTAGTTCATAAGTGAATTTATAAATAGAGAGACCATCTAAGTAATAACAATAACTAAAATGATAACATAATAACATATTTTTTTTACATTTAGTTATCAATTAATTTATCCATCTAAAATGATAAGGCAACATAAAACATTTTTTTAAATAGTGATAGGTACTTTTCTGCCTTCCCAATACATTAAAAAAAATTATTCTTAGTTAATATTCTAGAATGGAATGTTAGCATTATAGATTTTATGGTCTTCATAACATTTTAAATCACTCAATTGTAGAGAATACCATTAATTAAAATAGGAAGGATAGCGTTGGACGTCCACTGACAAGAAGGACAGACGACCTCCTTAAGATCGCAGGATCACACTGGATGCGGACCGCTTGTAACTGGTCGCTGTGGAAAACTTTAGGGGAGGTCATTTGTTCAGCAGTGGGCGTCCTTTGGCTTATAAAGATCATAATTGACCATTAAAATCAAGTCATGTTAAATTTTTTTTAAATTAATTGTTAATACTACTGTCCCAGTTAATCTTCTAAAAATAAGTTAAATATATTTTTTTAAACAATTCAAAAGCAGAATAAGCTCTTAAAAAGGTTTTTTTATTAGTATCCTAAGAAAATCTAACACCAATGTTTAATAAATTATATTATTTGTATAAAAAAAACTGTAGAATGATTACTTAATATTAAATTGACCTATTTAGCGATTATGTGATAGCGTTTAATAATATATTCTAATATTACTGGTAAAAAAGCACATATAATTGTGATGGAAATTTGTGTGAAATATAGTACTACTAGTACTATTCAATAATAACTGGAGGTCTATACAGCTTTCAACAATTTACACACATTTGTTGTAAGGTCAGTTTTTCTTTGCTATGTAGTCGAATATTGTAACAAAATTTTTATTCCTTTTAAAATAATAACAGTGAATAAAATGAATGAACCAGTTAATTTAAAAAGATCTTAGTACAACCTTGAATTACCCATGTAGGTTGACAGTTTTGTGTTTATCTCATCTTAGAATTTATCATTTCATTAAAAAATATGTCAAAATTGTTTACAAAATTCGACAAGCAATGAAAAACGGACTTTACCTTAGAGGCCAGTGTGCGTAAGCTAAATTAATACACCATGTATAGGATAGCCCTTGCAAAATTTCACATTTAGTAAATTCATATAAATGTAATCAGTAAGCCTATTCGCAATAAAAGTATGACTGTGCCACATACAAGTTTTCAACTTTCCGCAGCAACTTCCAATATATTACAAACATTATGAAATTCACAACAAGTATGTTCACCAAGATACGGTAAAGCCACAGCTCAACGTCAAATGTGGTTTCGAAAACCACAAATTCCAAGGGCTAGATGCGTTCACAGTACCTACCATTCTCGCTCGTATTCTTGTAGATCAGAAAGCATAAAATGAATGCCGCAACTGTCATGAATAACGTCAGAAGTTGCAAGATCTTTAATTTTTTCATATCTCGGTGAATGATCTCATAGTTTTGCTGCAAATTATTTAAAGCGTTTGTCACAGAATCTTGCTTCTCATGGCCTTTCACATCACTAGTAATGTTGCCATTCTTGGCAACCTCTTTTTCGGGGAAGTTGCATTTCAAACGGTACTCATCAACTTTGCTTCCGGTGGAATTTTGCCAGACCTCACTCAACTCTTTCGCAGATAAATCAGTTTTAGGAATCTGCACTGACATGACTAAGAACCTGTCTTTGGTTACTGTGCGTAAATGGAAGCCAGGTTGTACAACAATCAGTACAGTTTGCGATGCACCACTCTGCAAAGTCCCAGAGCTGGGTCGAACGCGAAACTTTTCCGGTGAAGTTGTTCTAATTTTGAATGACACAGCACTCTCATCCATGTTAGTAATCGTGAACTGGCCTGATATTTCCTCATTTTCATTCTTAAACACAATGGTATCGTTCGGTGAGAGTCGTAGCATCTCACCGAGAGAATGCTGGTTGTCTCCTTGTTCAGCAAACGTAACTTTTTTTGGTGTGTGCTCCTGTGCGGACCTGTTTTCGGGTACAAACTCAAAGACATAGTTATCCTTGCCTCCCCAGCACACTAAAGCTTGTTCAGGGGGCACAATATCTTTCAATGTATCTTTATTACAAAACTTCATGATTTCAACAGCTTTTGGTGGTAACAGTGACTTGACAATCTTGAATGCAGCGTTCAACACCCATGGCATTTGGAAAACAATAATATAATTCAAAAATGCAGGATAATACAACTTGAAAAGACTGATCATGTACTTTATAAGCTCCATATCCATGTTGCTTAGTCCACATCCGTCCATATCAAAGAATATTGTTATTTGTTTGCCATTTTCCTCTCGCTCTATCCTATCTAGCCAGTAGATCAGAACCTTTTTGATTTCTTCATAGTCTTTTTGACCTTTGATATGCATTTTCAGCTTAATAATCAGCAACAGACTGCCATCAATATCTCTGCCGTGTGGGAAAAGTAAGCCTTCTTTTACATAGTCCATCCTTATTGTGTTTTCATTAAGATCGTTGGCGTTGACCGTTTTCCGCCAAATGAGGATGTTCCACAACATATCGAGGGCCAGTTTGAGGTCATGATCGTGATGAATCAGAGCCCTGTTGAGGTATCTATCGTCTTTCATACGCTCCAAGTCCAAAGGGTGAAACTCACCAGGGGGGGTAGGGATTCCCTCCTTTAGTTTGGCTTCTAAAGCAGCCCTCAGGTCAGCAGGCTTCACCATTTTGGACTACGCACGTAAGTATTGCATCAATCGAACGATTAGAACCTATTAGAACACGTAAATTAGATCAAATTGATAGGTAATATCCACAAACTGACAAAAAGACGGCAGGAAGGAAGATTTTTTGACATTTGAAGAATACCAGTGATGTGCCTGCGTACTCGATAATATTGCTCGGAAGTCCAATAGAAACTATCTTCAAATTCAAGTAATTATTTTACTTCATACATGGTTACCCACATATAGCTTTGTTGTTATTGTAAATAAATCATTTAAGCTTATTCTTGTAACTGTACTGAAACTAGACCATTAAACATTGTGTATACATAAACAGAGATGTGACTTATTTGAAATACTTCTATTTAAAATGCAAATACAAAATGCAAAATACCTATTTTGTATTTTGCATTTAAATACCTTTTATTAAAAACCATTTTGTATTTTATTTGAAATACCTTTTGACACGTATTTTGCATTTTGAATATTCATTTCAAAATGCAATAGTAGATTGTTACACAAGGGGAGAAAGTGATCCATTTCACTCGAGATGTTTCTGGCGCTCGAACGAAGTGAGAGCGCCAATAATTCGAGAGTGAAATGGTGCTTTCGCCCGAGTTAAACATACTATTTTTCATTTCGACTGTGAGGAAAAACTTTAAATTTACAATAGTGGTTGTAGATGTCATGGTGAGGTCATTGATATATTATATAAATGGGTGAGGTATTATGTAGTACAGCGAGAAAGGAAAACTCAAGTTTTTGCACAAAAAGACAGTTAATTTACAGTTCTCCAAACATCTAACATGATAAGAAAGAATAACGACACGAATACATGAAAACAGTACGAAAAAGCAGACGATACGAAATTTAAAATCCTTGTAAAAAATATCGATCGAATTTTCCCCACAGATAATAATTGCCAAAATTTAAAAAATTTGGCATAGAGTTCAAAAAGAAAAAAATTACATTGACAATGTAAAATAAAAAAAGTGACATCTTGGTATTATGGCGGGAAGCCGAATATTTTAATCACAGATTAGTAAAATTCATAAAAGATTATTGTTTATTGTCTATTTTAATTATCGATTGAATCAATTGTATATTTTTATAGCAACGATCATAATAAACATGTTTTTCGGTGTATAGCTAAGCAAAAATGTTTATTATTTTTATAATATAATGTGACTCAATTATCTTTGACCCAAGCTTTGACTGCCTTGACTCTATACCATGCCAATTAAAACTAAATTACTTTCCACCCTAGGGATGGAAGAGCTATTTTCCACCCGGCTATCTTCACAGGAAAGTACTATTTTCCGAACAGGAGAGATGAAAAATACTTTGTGATTAAGTTTAGCCAACATTACCAGTCAAACAAAATGAAAAGAAAGAATGACGCTTGTATTGCCTTGACCGATAGAGGCGTCTGCTATCCATGCGCACCCATTTTTAGGGTTCCATAGTTCAACACCTCCTTGCATCGTGCTCCTCATTGCTGAAGGTCGTGACACCCCTTTATGAGTTTGCTTTTAATAGTGGTCTTCCATCTGTTCCGGTCCTTGGCGTCATGGAGAACAACGTGGAGATTAGCATGCGGTAGGCAGTGCCAGACAGTGCAGTGCGAATCTGGTCGGACCATTTTGTTGGGCTGCGTCCTCTCGGTCTTTTGCCATCTATCTTGCCGGTAACTTGTGTCCGTCTTTTCCCGCAATGTGGCCAAATAATTCCAGGATTCTA
This sequence comes from Pyrausta aurata, assembly GCA_963584085.1. Classification (NCBI taxonomy): domain Eukaryota; kingdom Metazoa; phylum Arthropoda; class Insecta; order Lepidoptera; family Crambidae; genus Pyrausta; species Pyrausta aurata. Next base: position 1,523,272 of record OY757281.1, read on the forward strand.
CGAAGGCAGGTGGTAGAGAGCCTGATCTTTATACCGAGCTCTTGAAGGATGGAATCGCTTGTGCGGAATGCAGTCCAAGGAATCCCCAGCACCCTCCGCCAGCACCATTTTTCGAAGGCATCAATGTGAATTCGGTCGGTCTTCTTCAATGTCGCGTAAGCGCACCTGACATTTGTAGAGCGTTGAAACGGTCCACCATCATGAGTTTGGTTTTGGAATGGATTATTTTGAGTCCAACAAGGAACCCTTAAAGTTTTGCCATGTCCGTCTTTCCGTCTGTCCGCAGTTCAGCGCAGGGACCTGAGATGCTAGAAAACTGGTATTTGGCACGGGTAAGAATTTTAATTTCTCCACTAAAGTGGTAAAATAATTTATTTTGGAGTACCTCTCATACAAGTAATGTTTTTATCTTGCAAAACCCATCGTGTGGGGTATCGTTGAATAGGTATTTTTAAATGATTATGAGTTTGCTAACATCACGTTTCGATAAAGGCCTGTTTCCGTTACATTCAGTTTGAAAGGAAGGAGAAATTTTTGTTAGAGTCCAATCCCCATCCTTTTTATTCGTCAGGAAGTGCAGGTTTGCATACCCAACAACCGCGGGGACAGTTGGGGTTTATATGGGACTCCAGACTTCGTAGCCTGCCTACCCACTAAAACCTGACGGTGTTCTCTCGTTAATGGTACGAGAGAACACCGTCAGGAACACCGTGAGGCAAGAACTGACAGTTTACGCTACTTGGCATGAACCCTGAACATTCTTCCGCAGGGGAACAGAGGTCACCCTAGCTTATTGCTGTCAACGGTGCGTGGAACGCATCGCATCACCGCATCGAGCCTCCCTTAGTGAACAACTGACACCCCCGTGTCAGTCGTCCGAGGCCCGCCGAGGAGGTTTGCATGGTGGTCATAGGCCCTCCTGCGCTGGCTGGTACATCGGTGGCGGAAAAATGGGGCGTCAGCCGAAGCCTCTCGCTCCCTCTCCGCGGCTTCCTTTAGGATTCCTGTAGGATTACATCTTCGCAGAAGGTTCGCACCGCTTGCCAGGCCTCCTCCTTATCTACCATTTGGACGATAACCACCTCGTAAGGACTGGTCTCACCCAACTGCCGTGACGAGAACTTCGCGCTCCCTCGCCCAAGCCGGGCATATCTCGAGGGTGTGTTGCGCTGTATTCTCATCAGCGGTACAGTGGTGATACTTAATGATACTTAATCGTCTCTTCTCGGCCAATTCAGCACAAGAAGGCACCAAAACATCCGTGGCCTGTCAGTACCTGGGTCAGTCTATACGTCAGGCGACCGTGCTGGCGCCTCATCCAATATTTTAGGACAGGGTGAATTGCCTCGAGAGTCCGGCGCCTTGCATGATTGACGGCCACTCTCCTCAACCACACTTCTAGAGCCGTCTCTTCTATGTGAAGCTTCACCGTCTCGATCTCCCGCGCTGCAGGTCGTTGCCCTTGAGCCATTGGTCTCCTCGCCACTAGTAGACTGCAGCGAGAACCATGGCGTCAAGGTCCCAAGGCAGACATCCCACTAACACGATGGCGGCATCGGTCAAAACCGTGCTCCTGATTACTCGGATTCGATTCACGGATTGATTGTTTGATGGTGCTGGTGAAGTGGTTCATTATTATTATAAACATAACAGAATTTATTGTAACACGTACTGATAAATATAACAAAAATGCCATGCAAAAGGAAGGTGCCATTTTATTAGACAGTCACTATTTCTCAAAAAAAGGTATTTTATTTTGAAAAAAGTATTTTGAAAATACCTATTTTGCATTTAGCATTTGAAATACAAAAAGGAAAACTATTTAGTATTTTGCATTTGAAATAGTAAATCCGAAAAGCATTTTGCATTTTACATTTAAATGCATTTTTTAAACCATTTTGTACATCTCTGTACATAAATTACATAATATGTACATCAAAATATTATTCCGTTTCTTTCTCTCTAATCATACGAAGGATTTTTAAGGTCTCATTTTTATAGAACTGCTTAAAATGAGATTTCTTACCGACCACTTAAAAAGAAAGAAAATACTTTTATTCGACCGGAAGAAAACATTAACATACCTACGGAAACTAGACTACTCGAGTCGAAAATATTATATTAGTATAATTCAACTGCCCACACGTTATCGCTCATCTCATGTCATGTAGTATTTTTTCTGCTCATTTATTGAATCAATTATGCATTTCAATATTTTTACAACACAACTCATTTTGTTTACTTTACTGCTATGTTTAAGCTTCTTCTTAGCGTGTCGATGGGAACCCATATGGAGGAATTACAAAGAAATTACATCGTAGCAGACCAGAATTCAGCCACTCTTGTATTGCTGTCAAATTAGCGAACATACATTTTGTATTTTTTTTAATCATATTATACCAAATCTACTTTAGACAACTGCTCATTTTTGGAACAGAGCCAATACAATACAACTAAATCGATTGTGAAAATTAATTATGCATTGGCACATCACTATGTCCTTCCGTAAATGTCAAATACGGCTAAATACCAGTGGGCCAAATGTCTAATGATTTATTTTTTTACCATAAAAGCTTTGATGAAAAACAATGAAAAAGCAATGGAAAATCTGAGGGTAGTAGGTAGGTAGTAGGGTAGTAGGTTGCCCAGTCACGTTTATATACTATATATATAGGTCACCAATAGAACCCTTTTTACTGAGAATGTGTCTTTAATAATAATATTTAATATATACTTAATGTTTTCAAACGATTCGAGAAACCTATATTTTCCGCCCCCCGTATCCCATATAAAATGATGATAATATACATCCCAGTGTGAACGGGGAAACGATACCTATATCTCGGGATATAAATAGTATAATACGTAGGTATATATTTTATATACCATACATACTCAACAGATAGTCACAAACAGAACAGACAGATTTGGATAGTTTCACTGTTTTATGGAAAACATCAGGTAGGTTATACATCCACACGTAAAAAAACTACCGCATATCGCGACCATGCATGGCATGATAGATAAAGCAAAAACTACTTTTTTCTTTTTTTTTCGAAGAAATTTCACTCACAGAAACTACATGAGAATTGAGGCCCTGGGAAAATTAATCTTGGTTTCTTGATATGGACATCATTTGACCGGCATGCCCTGGCATAACTTTCTTTTAATTTTGGTGTTTTATTGTTTTACTGTGTTTGTTACTCTTCCTATTTTTAATGTTATTATTTTTGAACATGTGTGTGGGTTCGTTCGTGAGCTGTTATATGTGTGTTTGTGGTGCCCCAAATTAATAAACGGTTTTTCTTTACTTCTTTGAATCCCTCTTATAATCTCAAACTCATAATCAAAATAAAAAAAATCGAAATCAAAAGATTTTTATTCATCATTTTAGTTTTTACAAAAACACGACCCAGAGATACTAAAATAAATAATAAGTACCCAGAGGTGCCTATTCACTTAGTATATTATATCCCGAGCCGAGACGTACAAATCGCTAACCATGGTATACAATAAAACACTTTTTATTGAGAAAAATAATATTTTATATCCCAAGCTATAATAAGTTTTGGAGCGATTCAAGAATAATACCACTGCACCTTTATTACACCCTGATATACATACACTCAGATTAAATATATTGTATAAATTAGCTACAGACAAATTTGTACTAAACCAATACTTAATTTGCTATTATTTAGGTGGAAATACACATGCCAGTAACTGGCACACTTGCATGCTTTTTTGTGTGTGTAGGAAGACGCTTACTGGTATGCTATGTAAAGGTGAACTCACACTTATCCGAGCCGAACGAACCGAATTTTTCAATTCCTTATATGAAATCTCTTTAAACCTCTGTATTTTCTCTGTATAGACCAATGGTTGACTGGTAGAGAATGCTTTTAGCATTAAGCCCGCCATATGTACCTTTTGTTTGTGCATGAAGTGTAATAAATAAAAAATAAATAAAATAAAACCTCGCACACTTCTTCGCGCCGAATCGTCCGAATCTGGAGGAACCCCAGGAATCCTAGACAAATTCGGATGACGTCATCAGATTCGGCGCTGATAATGAGGACGACTCAGACGAATCGCCAGGACATCTTCCTTCTCACTGCTACCTTTAGCTGTTGTCACTCATAGCGCTATATCGATTCGGCGCGGATAATGCGGACGACTCGGACGAATCGCCGGGACATCTTCCTTCACACTCCCACCTTTAGCTGTCACTCATAGCGCCCCATCCATGGAGAACATGGCCGGGTGGGGTTTTTTGGCAAGCTCCGATGTGGACTGTGTTTGCGGTGTAGTGCAAACTATGGCACACTTAACATCGTGCCCGGCGTGCCCCAACACCTGCACGCCAGCGGATTTAATGAAATGCAGTCGATCCGCAATACAAGTGGCTGAATTCTGGGCTGCTACGTTGTAATTTCTCCATTATAATTCCTCCATATGGGTTTCCATCGACACGCTAAGAAGAAGACTCATAGCGCTATCTCATGACACAACATTCGCGGTCGATTCGTCCGGTTCGGATATGTGTGCGAGGCCTCCTTGACTTCGATTCGTTCGGCACGATCGGCTCGGATAAGTGTGCGCTCACCTCAAGGGGGTGTACGCGGGGGGCTCTTAAACTGGCGTGTGTGAATGTCAATAGTATGAATAGGCATGCAAGAACACAAATTTCTAGATTTGTGCATGCCTAACACTGGCATGCAAGCTACTGCCCTGTTTTACAGGCATGTGTATTCCGACTATAAGACATAGTAACTGCTTCAGTGCTGCAGCCTCATCATAGCCTCGATGCAACGTATTCAGGCTGTAATCAAAAATAGAAACATTAAAAATTTATGTATGTGTATGTCTCCGTAATATTATATAAACCGTGACATAAAAAACGTAACATATTTAATTATAATCCGTAGATTTATTGTGAACTAGCTCAACAAAGATTTGCAAATATGCTTGTTTTGGTCCTTACGTGTCTACTACCTAACATGAACGATAAATGAGCATTTGCTTCGCTCACCTACTTTATCTTTCACCATCCCATCACTATGCCAATCGTCATTTCAGTTTAACTACTTATTCTTCTACTTAGCGTGTCGATGGAAACCCATATGGAGGAATCACAATGGAGAAATCACAAGGTAGCAATTCAGCCACTAACTACTAACTACTTAACTTATGCATTATTATAATGTATGAAGTTGGTACAGTTCACAATAAATCAACAGATTACAATCTTGCGGTTTTTACAATATTACGGTGACTATTCTATTAAAAATAAATTGTAATAAAAAAGAACTACTCACAGACACAAACCAATAAGAATCTCTTTTAAATATCATTCGACTGATGAATCCCATATCTGACTCCGGAGCTATCGCATGCAGGTGTAAATGTCTGACACTACGGAACGGAGGCCAGTGGTAGCCGAGTCGGGCATCTTCTAGTGAAAGATTGTTCTTCTGTAGAAGGTCTTGAGCTACTGACAACATGTGTTCAACTGAAAAAAAATAAAGAAATAGTTTTGTAGATACTTTTACGGTCAAAGCTACATTTTATGGGTAAAAATAGGTAAATGTCAACAAAGAAATGAGATTAGAAGTTTGTATTGTAGGAATTTTGGTTGATAGACACCTACTGAAGAAGAGAGAATACTGCCTAATACATTATAGACCCCCTTATAACCAGTAGGGACTGGTTATAAAGGGGTATAATTTATTACTGGTATTTGTTAAATAATTAACTATTCTTAAAATCTTCAAGTTGCTAGTTGTTTTAAACTTATCAAGATCATGATTCATGAATTTAATTGAGCTTACTAAAAAACTGTACAAAACTAATTAACTGATAACAATTCTTTAGTGAAAAAAACAACGTTACTCTCTAACGTTTAGAATACTATTTTGCGTGAAACGAATCGCGTTATCGCGATTAGTGTAGTATCATTTTCAAATCAACTTTATACACGAATTGAAAACTTAGATTAGGATTTTATAAATGCTTATATCTCACCTAATTCCTTATCCGCCGATGTAAGGGTCTTGCAATCCTCTATATGCCTCTTGGGTATAGTTAAAATATGGAATTTGCTCGCGGGTTTTATGTCTCGGAAAACACACACTTTGTCGTCCTCAAAAAGGATTTCTGTCTTCTCAAACTTGTTAACTATGTTGCAAAATATACAGGAAGATTTTTCAGCTGGAGGATTGGACATTTCATTTCATTTAAATTCAGATAATAAACGCGATTTCTTCGAAAAATCGTGCACTAAGCAATTCCGTTTCACTGGTTTTGACACTTTTGACATATTATTATAACAGCTGCTGTCACTTGAACAAATTGCGTTCCGTTGCAACCAATTTTTATTGCGAAATAATGCCAATATGGACTTTGAACAAGAACTGCGAAGCATTTGTAAGCGCGAATTAATTTCGTAAAATTATTTGATTGTTTACAACAGACGGTTAATAAGCACAGATTCTCACTATGCAGCCAGCTATCAACTGCTACCGGAGAACAATAGAACGGCATTGAAATCCTACAGCCTAACCTACTTTAACGCAAGCAGTGCAGTGAACTTTGTACCTAACTCACAAAAATAACTTTTTTTAACTTTTCCGAACTAATGAGCGGAGTAGATAACCATAGTATTTATTTTCTTAAATAAAAAAATAGATAAATAAACATCCACAACATGTTACAGCTAAATAAAATACAAAGAATAAACAATATGCTTTATTTACTTTCTAAAAAACACCACAGAAGTAACAACACTGCCCACTTTGCCGCCAAACTTAAACTGCGGTGTAGGTATCACTTTTTTAACATTGAAATGTTGAGAAAAATGTTCAATTAACTCTTCCTCTGTCCAATTGCAAGATGTTATGACGAATAAACCTGCAAATAAACAAGATAGAATGATACTCCTATGCCTTTACCACTCACCCACCGGCATATTGGCAAGCCCGTTGAATTTTGTAAGTGCTTTCTATAACGCATAGGCTGCGTCATTCAATTCAACAGGCTTGCCAATGTGTCGGTGGCCGAGTGGTATAGACATTCGCCCAGATAAGCGTATGACACAGGGTTCGATTCCTTGTCTGACAAAGTTGCTTTTTACATGGGCAATTTTATATTATGTATTAAGTTTGTATGGTGACAAAACACTATAGAAACAAAAATAAAAGCCTCATATATAATCAGCATAAATGCCTAAGCATTTATTTGAATAAATCATTCCGGGTTTACATTTTTAATTTGAACCAGATAAAAACATGGAAGCCATCAATGATTTTGAAAAGAAAAAAAAAAACTTTTTATTTTGGTCCCGTAGTTCCTGAGATTAGCGCAACCAACAAAACTCTTCAGCTTTTTAATATTAGTATAGATAGATAGGAAAATAGTACAGTAAAAATGATTTATTATGATTTTGTGTTTTAAATTAATCAGTCAGGTATCAAACGGCTCCCGAGAGTCGCATAACAATGGAATTTCTATTGTGTCTCGTTCAAACATACTTGACGAGTTCAATATGTTATTTTACCATTCGTAGAGACCATATCAGCAACTTGATCAATGTATTTCTGCCTGTGTTCCTTAGGATTTTCCGGGTTTAGGCTGATTGCATCGTATGTGCCCTTGTCGTGCACTAAGCCAAACTTCGTTCCCAATGTTTCTATGCTGTCTTTTGTAATGTCAAATAGCTGGAAAAATAAATGTTTTGTAAGCTAGAAAACAACTGCCAGTTTTAAGGTCAGGGCATTACACTGTACCATACCATGACCATGCTCTAAGAGCGTATCAGACAAGAAAAGCAGTGTATTATGTTGCTTTTCTTTTCTGATACGCTTAGTCTATCTACTTTGCCCACTGATTGGTTTGTCTTACCGTTATATGGAGCATGAGTGTATTTTGCCATGCATAACACGCGACAGTGATCGTCGGTGACAGAACTGTCTAGTGGAAATAATGTCATTGTTTTCAATACAATTTTTATGTTCATTGTATAGTATGCTACTGTGTAGAGGGTAGAAACCTTATTAATACTGCTTGGAAACCAATAAATTGCTAGAAATAAAGATATATTACCTTATACTTAATGAACGGATATTCTGCTTCAGAAACTTTCTCTGCCAACGTTATAGCTTCGGTACAATAATCTACACCGAGTAAATTCGTAAAACCTTCACTAGCTAACTGAGTTAATGTATACCCGTTGCCACATCCTGAAACATAGAAGAAAGTCATGAGATAAATCTACTTTTGCATTCTGAACATCTTGTTTAATATCATTAAGAAGGAAAAATCCTTATCGATTTAATAAACCAGTATGCTGAAAGGCATTTTTTGATTAACACATGATCACAGTACCTATTTAAACTTTGTTAGTTTTTGTTTTTGGTTTTGTCACTTTTCTAACTTAACCCTATATCATCATCCCGGTGTTGCTCCCAGTTGCGTGCGATGACGCCCGGGGTCCGCCTAACTTAACCCTATATGTCTATTATATATGACCTGTATCTTACACAAGGTTCAGTTCATTGTCTGACACAGTTACTTTTTACAAGTGCAATTTATAATATCACAGTACTTAGTATCTTATTATTTAGAAGTTTCTTTACAGACTTACATTGCTTGAAATAAATCTATTTGACTGTTCAATAGTTAGGGTAGTAGTGTAGTAAGGTATAGTATACATGTAGTAAAATAAAGATTATAATACCTAAATCAATTACAGCTGTACTTTTATCGATGCCGCAGTTACATATCCAGTTAATAACTCTATCGGCACTGTCTTCCCCAAACCAAACATCACCAGGATCGCCGTGATCTTCAAAATTCGCTATTTCTTTCGTATACGCCTTCTGCCAGTACGAATGAGTGCCCAGCTCCGAGGAATCTAATTCTCCGTCTTCCATTTGGGATATAGTTAGAGCGGGGCTAAATTTCGAGGTTATGACAGTAATGAATCTTAAATACCGGATCTACCGAATCTTAAATTAAACGGATTTGAAATACATATTTTATAAGTTACGATTTATAGTTATTATAAAGGAGAGACACAAACAAACTTAATTAAAGTTGATTTTTTGATTGCGGAGATCAAACTTGTTTTGTTTGACTTTTTTGACAACGTCATTCATTTATTAACGTCACATGCGTTCAGTTTCAGTTTTGAGTTAATAGCTCGTTCATGAAATAAATAGCTCGTTTCTTCGTATTTGTGAGATTCACTTTTAAAATGGAGAAATAATACCTTACCTGTTTCTTAAAAGCCTTTCTAGATTTATTATTAAATAGCTAAAGCGTAAATAAACAGAACGAAACGCAAAAACTGTCAATTTCAAGGACAGCTGATAAAATGCTGCAAGCACCAATAAATACTAGAAATTAGTAGTTTTATTCGGACAACAGAATCCAGTACTTGTGTACGTAAAAATAAGATAAACAAAATTTTTCTGAACTTAATAAAACAAAACAAATAACACTCCTGTTAAACAAGGAACAATACAGCAAGTAGCCGTTACATAAAACGCGTACTTGAAAAAATATATTTGAAAAGGTAGGCAGAATTAATTTTGCGGTAATGTTGTGTATGTGGTTTTGTGTTGTATGTAGCCTGTTGTAGTAACAGTAGTTATGGGGGTAAAACACAAAATTCTTTAACGCGTGACTGTTCATATTTAATTTATTTCCTTAAATATAAATATAATAATCATTGATGGTAAAAAATAGTTTTTCACACTTAGGCGGGTTTTTTTAAATAATTTCCGCATATTACAGTAATTAATTCCAACAACATCATCAGTAACTGGCCCTGTTTCACCCATAGAGAAAGAAAAAATCTTCGCTTTAAAAAGAGCGTGCTACTTAGTGAAATTCTATAGGATTTGACAGCGAAAGACCTTATGACAGCGAGACCGTTTTCTAAGAAATAATGGATTTAGTGGATACGTCAAGTTTCCGTCGTTGGAATTTTTGAAAAATTATGAATGGATATAATTATAATTTAAGTTTTGTATAACAATTTCAGATGAAATGACTTGTGCTTTCAGCAACTGTGAAGTGCGCCGAGGATACAATCCCGAAAATCATACTTTCCACCAGTAAATATGAATCATTGATAAAAAATTGAAATCCAAATTTTATAAAATTTGTGAGTGAAATCGACTCCGATGCCAAATTGTACAGTAAATTTAGGACTTCCTTTGTGATTTGCAGCCATATATCAAAGTTTCCAATAGATTAATTCAGGTATTTTCAGTAAAATAAGAAACCGTTTCTTTACACTAGGGCTTGACTAAATGATGACGTCATCAGTATCGATAAATTTTTTGACTGATTTTTTTAGGTAACCGTAATTCTTGCACAGCTTCTTCTAAGCACTGGCCCACACAACTGGCCCGAAGCTGTGCTGTGGTAAGGTCTATGTTGGAACGTGTATAAGTGTTTCTAGAATGTCTTCATACATAAATAAATAAATATGTAATTTAACAAAAATGAGGTTGTCTTGTTTATCAAATAGAAAGTATTATGTAATTAAAAGTGCATTAATTTAATTATTTTTGTTTCAATTTACATGATTTATCGTAACCTCGTCGATAAAACTTGGACCACCATAAGATACACATCACTATTGAACGCACACATGTAAAGTAACTTTTTGGTTACGCTGAAAATCCGCGTTTGTCATTCTATACTATACTACGTTCTATGGTTTCACCTACTAAAACACATTAATGTCTTCATCTTTTTTACAATCGGCAAAAAGTAGTAGTTATGTGAAATGATGTGCTGGCAATAATTTTCACAGTTGTCAAAAAAGTACTACTATTTGTGTTCCATTTTCAAGTGGAAAATGCAACTTTTGACATTAATGTTTTTAACATTGGCTCTATTGCGAAAATAGGAATAATGTGGAATAATGCGGCGTCTATGACATAACCACACCGCAAAAGTAATTTTCATTTTGAGCAGAAACACGCTGGTCTTGTAGGTTGAAATTCGCATCACAAATTAATTTGCGTTTGACCACTTTGCGGAATCGTGTGTCCATTATTCATTCAATTTAACTGTACTACAGACCAATTAAAATCATGTGACAAAGTGCGCGGCCTAAAATACCTTATTTATGAATTAAAATTGCTATTGCAAGTATTTTGCTTTAAAATATTCGTTGTTCCGAGAACGATTCCATCAATCAATATTTTGCCGTCATCTTTTTAGCTAATAATTTATACAAAACGTAAAACTGTGTCAATATTATAATTTGGAATAACTGTGTATTTGTGTATCCACAAAAAAGAAAGATCTATAAAGTGTGTGTGATTCTTGAAACAAAATAATACCTGGCTTATTTTTTACGTAATATAAACAAGTTTTAATATCGGTTGACCGCGTTCCAGCCAAGGGAAAGTGTTTTTCTGGTGAGTAAACTTGTTAATTCGTTTTACGTTTTCATTATTACGTGACATTATAGATGTTTGTTACGATGTTAATTGTTTACCTGTGTATTACTATGAATGCACCTACCAGTTCGAAGCTTAAATAATTATTTAGGCGCACATGTTCCAAAAAGCGCTGCCACCACATTAAAAACTAACCATAATAATTTGTACATAGACTTGGAAATGATGTCATTTCAAATTTTAGTTAATTTCAATAGAACACATACAATCATTATATCAGCCATAGGACGTTCACAGTTTTCCACATCGACCGGTTGTGAGAGGTCTGCATCCAGTGTGATCCTGTTATCTTTACAAGGTCATCCGTCCTTCTTGTCGGTGGACGTCCAACACTGCGACCCAAAACTTTTCTGCCCCACCAGCCAGTAGTAACACTGTATTATAATTCTTAAAGTAAAATCTGTTTGGGCAATATACTATGATGGATTCATTTTAATTTAAACTTTTTATTTATTTATTTATTAAGACTATTAGACTATTGCATATGGTATATAAAGGTAGACTTAATGCTTAAATCATTCTCTGCCAGTCAAACCTTTATTTTTTGTTGTTTTTAATCCTCAATCCTATAATGTGTTACACATTCTGCTTAAAAACGTTTTAACATGTTTAACTCGTCAAGTATGTGTGAACGAGACACAATAGAAATTATGCGACTCCCGGCAGTCATTTGATACCTGACTGATTACTTGTTATATTTTTTACACTTACATCAGTGAACCTTCTTTCTTATCAGTCACTGTAATAGACTTGTTCATTATTGATTTTATCTATACTATCTTATCTATAATTTTTTATATATTTGAAAAAGCAACTGTGTCGGACAAGGAATCGAACCCTGTGTCTTAAGCTATCCGGGTGCATGCCTTTACCACTCAGCCACCGATACATTGGCAAGCCTGTTGAGTTTTGCTAGTGCATTCTTTAGCATATATAGGCTGTGTTACCTCATCGATGTTGCATGATTAGTCTCTCAACACCCGTACACAAAAGTTTTTTGTTAATTATGTCCTTGAAAAAAATCTATCTGGTGAATGAAAAAAGAGAAAAAGCTCACAACATTATTGAAAACAAAATAATAATAATCTGTCGTACTTGGATTTGAACCCGTTATAGGTAAACCGCTAGACATTGAGTCTTCGCCTGCGGGGTGACAGGGGCGCGGGGGGACGCGATAGCGGGTCGCGCGGGGGTACGGGCGGCGCGGAAACACCCGCCGCTTACTAACCGCGCTCTCGTCTCCTCCCGCACCCCTTTCCCCGCAGGCGAGGTCTCAATTTCGCGGTCTACCTATAAAAGTAAAAAAATGTATAACTTTTAATTTTATAGTTATATTATAAAAGTTATAAAAAGATTTCGACTAGCAAAGAAAAACGAACGTTCGATACGTTTTTTTTAGTTTCGGATGAAACTCCTGCTATAAATCGAACATAGGTTTCTTCACCGTTTTCAACCGAGTTTCTATAGTTAAATAGCGTTTTTGTAACTGGTTGAAGAATCAAACAATGTAAGAATTTCATCATTCTTTTCCTGTTCAAACTGCATTTGGTAATCTTACCAATCAGCTTAATATAATCTTTGAATTGGTAGCTTATCTTATCACCATTCTCTTGGAAGTTGGCGGTGTTTCACCCCCGTGCCTCAGAAAGAGCACGTAAAGCCGTCCGTTGATCCTGCGCCTGGAGCCTTATTTTTGAATTATTTTTAATCATTCGCTTCAAGATGGCGAGTGATTTTCGTTCGACGTAGTGTCAAAAGTCATAGAAAAAAAATCGTTTTCGAACGAAAATCACTCGCCATATCCAAGCAAGTGATTCAAAAATAGGGGCCCTGATCTCTCTTCGGTCGTGTCGGATTGCTGTCCCTCCGGGCTATTAAAATGAAAGGAATATAGAGTGCACCTGTGTTTACGCACACACTTGTGCACTAGAATAAGTCCCGCGCAGTCGGTTAGTCGTTGTGACTTGCCACCGTAGTCGAAAATCGGCTAGGGGGACTACTACTATCACCATTCTACTCAATTAATGTTACCTGGATTAATAAAAACTTAAAATCACTACCTCTACTATAAATCTGAAGAGGTTGTTTGTTTGAATGCGCTTATCTCAGGAACTACTGGACCAATTAAAAAGATAACTTTTTTGTTGGACACCTTTGTATCGAGGAAGGCTTTAGGCTATAAAACATCACGCTGCGACGGGAAGGGAGGGAGCAAACTCTAAACGCGCGTACGCAGTAGCAGGGGACCGCTAGTCTTAAATAAAGATCATCATACTCAAATATTATCCAAATCCAACAATATCACAAACATATAGATCACCATTATCAGCCAAAGTACGTCCACTGCTGAACATAGGCCTCCCCCACGGCTTTCCACAGGATCACTAGCGGTCTGCATCCAGTTTGATCCTGCGATCCTTACAAGGTCGTCTGTCCATCTTGCCGGTGGACGTCCTACAAACATACAGGTCAAATTGAATTATTTTCTTTTGAAGTCGATGAAGAATAATAAACACATTATGCGCCCATTTTAATTTTCACACCGCGACTTGTGAGCGGAGATTAAAGTTTTATCGTTTTAAGGTTCTTTAGGCAAGAAAAAACCCTTGTTTTTTATATTTTAATGTTGTTGTAAATTTCTAATACAAACTCTCGACCTCTATAAGGAGGTGAATCCTCATGAATTGTGTACCGCAATAATAAGTTTCATAATTATATTTTAGAAGATGAGAGTTTTTATACACAAACAAACTATGTCTATGGTTTACGTCTGGACATAGTCTAGAAGCCGTAAAACTCGTAATGAAAAAAAAACGCAATGACGTATCCCTAAGAGACCAAGAATTTCGCGCGGTTGGACCAACAGCACAGTAGCTCAATTGGAAGAGCAGTTAGCCCGGTAAGCCAGAAAGATGCTGGTTCGAGTCCCGCCCGTGTGCAATTTTTGGTTTCTTATTTCATCTTTAAGAATTCAAATTATGTCTCCCACCCACTGATGGTGGAACCAATAGTACATACACGACCTATTCTCGTGCTATTATGGACATTGAAACCTCGCCTGCGGGGCGGTGAGGCGCGCGGGGACGCTGGAGGGTAGCCGTAGCATGAGGGGTGCGGGCGGCGCGGACACACGCACCCGCGCCGCTCACGCACCGCGCTCTCGCCTCCCCCCGCGCCCCTGTGCCCCGCAGGCGAAGTCTCAATAAAGCGGTTTACCTTTTTTTTTTCGCGGAGGAAATGCTTTATGCATACCCGCTGCCCGAGTGAAGGCAGTGGGTTATTTGGGACTACCTTCGTTCGTTCAGGTTTACCCACTAAAACCTCCGTGGTTTCCCTCAATCCGCTCTAAAGCAAGATGACAGAGGTTCGCTCAACGCATGCACTCCGTCGCCGCAGCGGTAGCCTGTAGGCTTTCGTCACGGGCGTGCCTCGGGGAGTCTGACGCCTTTTCCACAGAACACTATAATGTTAGTAGGTACACACTTTGCCAGCGACACACTTAATCAATCTTGCTATTGTGTGTGAACATTTGCAATTAATTTTGTGTGAACAAGACGCGAATTCGTTTCGCTGTTCGAATCTTTGTTTTTATTTACAGCTGTGAATGGAATACGTTTAATAAGTGCGTACAGTTTGGTTAACTTTTTGAAAACAGGCCTTAACGTGACAGAAAATGTATGGCATTAAGTCCGCCATTTGTTTTATATTCAGTGCAACCGTGTCCACTCCATGTAAGTAAAGCGTTTTTTTTTTAATTTGAGTATGACCATCTAATTGGTTGAGCTTCCAAACACGTATGCCAAGTATCGTAAATAAATGTATATGATTGATTGTCATATTTTTTTCCTGTACAAAACCGTACAGGTGCCTACTATATTTCACAACTGCCTCGGTGGCGCAGCTGTTAGAGGGTCACATTTTAAAGCGACGGCTGCGCCAGAGGTCCCGGGTTCGATCCCCGTGTCGGGCCAAAAAATATGTACCTCAGTATTTATGTTCAGAAATTCTCAGGGTAGTTGGAAGTTGGCGATGTTTCACCCCCGTGCATCGGAAAGCACGTAAAGCCGTCCTGCCCCTGATCTCTCTACGGTCGTGTCAGATTGTTGTCCCATCGGGCTATGAGAGTGAAAGGAATAAAGTACACCTGTGTTTGCCTTCGCGCACAAACTTGTGCACTATGTTATGTCCCGCGCAGTCCGTTAGTCGTTGTGACTGGCCACCGACCACCATAGTCGAAATCGGCTAGGAGGACTATTCTTATTATATTTCACAACTAGCTATTGCCCGCGACTTCGTCCGCATGGACTTCGACTTCTTTCTCCCGTTTTTAGGGTTCCGTAGCCGAATGGCAAAAAACGGAACCCTTATAGTTTCGTCAAGTCTGTCTGTCTGTCTGTCTGTCTGTCTGTCCGTCCGTATGTCACAGCCACTTTATTCTGAAACTATAAGCATCACATAGCTGAAACTTGGTAGGTAGGTGTATTTTGTTCACCGCTTTCTGATTCAGATACTAAAAGTAAGAAAAAATAATATTTAAGGGGGGGCTCCCATACATGAAACTAAAACCAAAATTTTTTTTTTACTCATACCTATGCGTGTGGGGTGTCTATGGATAGGTCTTTTAAAATGATGTTGAGGTTTCTAAAACCATTTTTTCTAAAAGTGTAAGGTTTGAGATATAGACGCTTCCAAAGTGGTAAAATGGGCGTCCCCCCCCTCTAACTTTTGAACTAAGAAAGTGAAAATTTTGAAAAAAATATATGATGTAGATCTCAACAAAAACTTGCAACGAAAATTAGTTTGAAGGAGATCGAACCAGTAGTTTTTGAGATATTGCACATTTTTATCAACCGCAAATATAACTTTGTCTTTCATACAAACACTATGAAAAACAAAGTTATTTTTGCCGTCGCAATATATTGTGATGTTTTCGTTAAGTGAAAGTAAGTGGACCCTGAATTCAGTTAAGGGTGGCACGGAACCCTCAGTGCGCGGGTCCGACACGCACTTAACCGGTTTTTTTTTTACACATTTACCACTATATCTTTGCTCCTATTGGTCGTAGCGTGATGTTATATAGCCTATAGCCTTCCTCGATAACTGGACTATCCAACACAAAAAGAATTATTCAATTCTAACCAGTAGTTTCGGAGATTAGCGCGTTCAAACAAACAAACAAATAAACTCTTCAGCTTTATAATATTAGTTTAGTATAGATATATTGCCTAAATTGTACATTTCCTTGAAACAAATTTGTAAATTCACTAATGATGTGTGCAATAAAGAGTTATCTATCTATCTATATTTCTTCAAGATCTAACGACCTCACTCACAGACAAACCCGACACTCATATTTCGACTATATCTCGATTTCCTATCAAATCTATCGCTAAAATCTATAGCCCACTTTTAATAAAAGGGGGTAATATTTTTACTCGTTTTGTGGTCAATTACAGTTTATAAGTAGGTTTGCCTAAACATACTTATATGGACGCAAAGTGTCACTTCAGTGTCGTTAAGTGATGCTAAACCGATTAGTATGGTTGGGCAAGATAGTGATAATGCGCTCCACTGCGCAAACTTTGAATTGGGGGCGCTGAAGGGCCTTGAGGTAGTGGTGGGATGTGTAAGTGTTCATATATTTATCGATATCGATAAAGAATTGATATTATTAGAGCTGAAAGTTTGAAATTTGGAGGATGTAATAATAATAATTATCTGGATATACAAAATAAAAGTAAAAAACTAAAGTTTTCTGTAAACATCCCACTGCTGGGCAAAAGTCTCACCTCAAGTATAAAAATTGAATTAATAAAAAATTGTTTAATAATAAAGCAAAGGTAGTTTTGGTAACAAAGAGGACTTAAACTTAAAGACTTATTATAGTATTTGTCTGAACTAGGTTGGACCTGTGTTTTTTTTTAATTCATAAAATTGTAGTAGTATGAGCCATACTCCACCACGCGGGCTCAGTGCGGATTGGTGGAGAGGTGTTACACTTGCAAGGCAAGCGATCAACCTTTCTATCAGATGTTATCAAGCCGCCCGTAGGGCCTATTGCTTAGTTTACACTCAGTTGCAGAAAGCGTTCATTAAATATCTCATTAGTTAATGAGTCATTACTATTAATGATTTCATTAAATTAAAGACGTTGCACAAAACATTAATGGTTCCATTTAAAGGTCCTTTAGCTAAGGAATATTTAATGGCACCCTTAAAAAGTATTGTCAACATTAAAATAAAAATTGAACGAAATGAGTGAATGTTTTACGTTTCGTTCACACAAATTTCATCAAAGTCATTTTGTTACTGTAAAATTAATGAGAATAAAACGCAAACGTCAAGTACCTATGCTGTCATGTCAAATGATTTGATCGCGTCTCTCGCATTTTTCGTGGTGACTTCTTTCGCTTTCGTTTTAATATTTTAAGAAATTTAAACAAAATGTCGCAAAAACAAGTTAGAAAACGTGGAGCAAACTACACCCAAGAGGAAAAGACATTGCTGCTGGATCTCATCATGCAGTAAGTACCTATGGTTTAAACTAAGCTTGTTGCGCTGGTAAATAATCCAAACAGTTTCTAGACCAGATGTTAAATGTTCGGAGATACAAGTAGGTATTTAATCTAGCCAGTTATAATAAATTGTAGGGCAATCATAGTGAAGTCCCTTGACTGCAACATCAAGTTTTCACCAAAATTACAACATTGCAATTCTGTAATTTTAAACATTATATATTGTAAAGTTCAGCTGTATAACTTGTTCTTTTTGCAGATATAAAGATATTGTGGAAAGCAAACGAACTGGTGGTATTATTATCCAAAAGAAAAAGGAGGTTTGGAACACTATAACCACAAAATATAATAGCAACTGCAGTAGTGGGCCCAGAGATGTTGACCAGCTGAAAGCTTTATATGACAATATGAAGCAAAAATCTCGCAAAGAACTTAGTGAAAAAAATGTACATTTCATTCTTAATTCTGTAGGGCACAGTATAAGATCATAGCTATATTTTTATTGTAAGTGTCGAGAACGTACCAAGTAATTTTTGTGTTGGATGAAAAGGAGCTTTTTCTCATTAACAAACTTCATGATTATATTTACTGAGTTTTAATTTATGTGATGTAATGTAAGAAATTAGTATATATTCACAGAAGGAAGCATATATTCAGGCAATGGAAATGGAAGTTGTGACTGAGGAAGACGTAAAACGAGCTTTAATAAACATTAAAGAAGACAAGGTCAAGATAATTTAATAATAAATTTTTACAAACAATAATAAGTGTTGATCTTTAACTAATATAAATCTTTTTAGATCGAAATGAAAAAAACTGGTGGTGGCTTCTGGAAACCAAAATCTACAGAAACAGATGCAAAAGTTCTTTCAATAATAAAAGAACAGACGGAACCACTTAACAATCCACATGATAGCGCAGCAAGGTTTTTTAATGGTTTGTAATATTTATTTTAAGTAAGTTTATTTTCTAAAATTTTCAGTTTGGTTACTTACATAGAAACTTTCATTTCAGATGTAGTTGATATAACTTGTGCCGGCGAAAGCAACATGTTAATTGACAATGATTTTATAAATACATCTCCGTACACACCTTGTTTACCAACCCAAGAAGGACTAAAAGAAATAAGTACGAGTACATGTAAGTTTTAAATGTATATCTGTATATGGAATGTGTACATGTCAGATTTATTTAAATTGGTATAAAAATCTAGCTGTATACTTATGAGCGGTGCATATATGCAGTACCTACACACCAAAAATGCAATTTATGTCTGTTTGCAACAACCACGACCATAGTTTTATTATAGAAACCACAACGGTCATGTAATTTATGTATTCTTTTTAATTTTCAGGTCTCGAAGAAGTGACCCCAAAAAGAGTTGCATCAGAAAGTCAGGGAAATGTTGTTAAGAAAAGAGGTGAATAAATGAATTTCACTGAGTTACATTTTTATACTAACTATTAACTTGTGATTGTTTCAGGCTATAATTATAAACTGTTATTTTTTTGTCCTAGAATTATCAATGGGATCTGGCAGCATAAAGAAAATTAATAGACCTAAAAAGAAAGGTAGGTACACAGCCAAGCATTATCTTGTTTTACATTTGTCAAGTTACATATTGTTCAAAAAATTTATATTGTCATTTTTGTTTCAGTGACTTCAAGAAAATTAATAAAACAATCCTCTGCAGAGCAATTGAAGAAATTATATTTTAAGAAAAAATGTCAAAATGCTGATTTGGAGAGGAAGAAGCTTATGATTGAAATTTTAAACATCAAAAAAGATCATGAACTTCGGATGCAGATTTTAAAAAAGCAAATCAGTGGAAACTAGTGCTCTTTCATGTTCATTTGAATTAATGTATACTTAATATTTTTTTCACAATTAAAACAATACAACAAAGAAGACTTTTCCTATTCCCTAGTAACGAGTAGAATGTGAAATTTGTTTGAATGCATGCATGTATACTATAGTCGTAGTTCAATACTTATACTTACCACAGACAATGTATATCATTACATACATACTTGCAAAGAAAGATCTCCTAATGTCATCTCTAGCAGTAAAATTGGTTTAGTGGGTCAGGAATCAGTTTAGTTAATAGTATATAATACTTAATTATATCTTCATACTGTTGTTGTTAGCCACAGGAATAAAAACATATTTGGCACATCATAGGTATTTAATTAATTTATAAAATTATTATCATTACTTAAACAAGTATTTAATTATGGTTTAACTAAACACACTATTTACTAGTGCAGCACGAACAGCACTGTGTGTGGACTGAGAACTTGTAGACAATGGAATGTTAGTATTGTCTACTGAAATTTCAATGTCATCTGGAGGATCAACTTCATTTAGCTCTATGCATATGTTATGTAGCACTACACATGCCACAATCACCTGAAGAATTGTTGAAGTTTTATTTAAAGTAATTCCTTTTTCCAAGCACGGGCAGCGACGTTTAAGTACCCCGAAGCACCTCTCCACAGTATTTCTAGTGGCTTTTGTTATAAGCTTCCTCTGCACTATTTCGAGGATTCAAAAAAGGGGTCAGCAAATAGTTCCTATTAAAGTAGCCACTATCTCCTAATAAATGGTATGGACTATATTTTCCTCTTTCAAAATCTGCACACAAATGTGAGTTGTTAAAGATTGTTGAATCATGTACAGATCCAGGCCATCTTACAATTAAATCTCTTATTTTTAGAGAGGCATCACATACAGCTTGAGCATTAATGGAAAAATGTCCTTTTCTGCAACGATACAGTTCGGCTAATGCCCCTCCTCGGCTAACTATTTTGATATGGGTGCAATCTAGGGCTCCTGCAACCCGTGGAAATCCAGCAATCTCATAAAAATCTTCTGCAACCCTTCTTAACTGTTGCCTATCAGGCATCGTAATGTAAGCTGAGCTCAGATCTGCGAGCTTGCGTGTCACTTTCTGTACTATACGACATATTGTTGATTTGTGAATATTTGCTAAATCACCAAGCACCTGCTGAAATGATCCAGTGGCAAAGAATCTCAAGCAAATTAATAATTGTGTTATGCCATCTATGGCTTTATTTCTTTGTGTTACTGGTTCCAAATCCTAAAGTTCTGAAATTTGCAGAGCCGTACCCTTAGATAGACGATATCTAATACGGAAAGCTTCACCATCATGTTCATCAAATATATTTACCCTGTCGGGTATTCTACGTCCAGTTGAAACAACTACTTCCGGGTCAGACAACGACGATAGGCTTGAGAGCGACATTTTAGCACAGCAAGAATAGTTTTTATCACTGAAACACTAGAAAAGAAGCTTAGAAATTGGCTAATGATGATTTTAATGAGCGCTCAATCAGTCATTAAAAATTATAACCTCAAATTGTCAAAATAATGGTCCTTTAGCTCCCATTTGGCGTTAATGACGTTTTGTGCAACGTAAATTATAGCTAATGTGCAAGATTGACACTTCATTAGTTAAATTTAATGAGGCATTAAAATCTTTAATAATGTTGGTTTGTGCAACAAGTTAATGATTCATTAGCGTTTAAAGAGGTCATTAAAATTTAAAGTCTGTTTCTGCAACTGAGCGTTAATGACTAATATCAACCTTTAAACCGGCCTTAAAATGTAAATTATTTTATGGTATGAGGCCGTATTATCATTTTTATGTAGTACATTTTAAAATTCAACGCACGCGTTCAAAGCTACGTCTAGCCAATAAACAAAAATATGCTACCTACGTCGATTCATAGCAGGAGTTTCCTCCGAAACTAAATAAAAACGTATCGAACGTTTTTCTTTACTAGTCGAAATCTTTTTATTACTTTTATAATTACTAAATAAAGTTTTTTTTTTTACTTTTGAACTCGTTATTTCATTGAGACTTCGCCTGCGGGGCACAGGGGCGCGGGGGGAGGCGATAGCAGGTCGCGCGATGGGTGTAATACGTTCGAATACGTTCATAATCGTTGTCTGGTACTTCGTAACACAATGAACTTCTTACCACGAAACCAGACAATTGGTGTGTTGTCTGGCGCATATTTATTTATATTTACTATTATTTCTAATTTCTATACGATAAGTTCATTAGCTACTTGCTTTGCGATCAGAGCAATGTATGCGATGCGATTGGTGGCCAATATTTATTTGACGGTATATCGATATTTTCGCCCAATTTTGGGCAGTGTATCCCATCACTATTTGTTTGCTCAGTAGGTGGGTGCGTGTCCCGCTGTCTGCAATATGTAATGAGCTGCATTCTTGCCTTAAAAGGTACTTCTGAATGGCAAAGGTCTTTTATATACTTTCGTTAGATTCCCAGAATGCCTTAGCCGTTCACCATCGTTACTGATTTCCATAACACAAGTGCATTAGCTAATATAGTCCATTTTCTTTGGAAGTCCAATATTGTAAACATTTTTTTTATAACTTTAAAAATAATATCAGTCAATAAAATTAGATAACTATTTTGTTTTAAAAGATCTCAGTGTTTAACGATGAATTACCTATGTAGGTTGTGATTTTTGTGTTTATGTTATTTTAAAGTTAATTATTTCGTTAAAAAAGAATGTCAAGACTGTTTATAATATTAGACAAACAAAGAAAAACGGACTTTACTACGGTTACTTAATTTGGGATCAGAGTAATGTATGTGTTTGGTCCAGTACCCTTATCACGAAGTACTATCGAATACGTAAGCGTATCGAGTAATTTCAATTCGTATTTCGAAATCACTTTTAATATGGATTTTTACATTTCTCGATACGTTTACGCATTCGATAGTTTTTCGTGCTAAGGGTACGGTATTATTCTTACCGATCTTTATAGTCACTGTATGTAGTACTATTGTATATTCTGTGGTCACTGGTTCAAAATGTCAAAGCGCCATTTGATCAGCGAAACAAAATATCATCATTTGTGAGTTTTCCGGTTTGTATTCGTGACCTTTCTCGCGATGTCGCATCGCCGATGCGGTCATACCGGCCATTGTCTGTGGACCTTGATGGATTGTGCTGACTATGCATGAAGGCTCTTAACTTAGAATAAAAATAAGAATAAAAAAAACTGCTTTACTTAGATTTTTGGTTGGCAATTGTGTAGCCTAAATGTATACTAAATTAGCCGCTAAGTAAGAGAGTGCTGTTTTGACATTTTCAATTTTGACACAAAATGTATGAAAAGAATTTCCAACTTCCTGACTTTGACACTCTTGTTTTTATTTAAAAATAATTCATATTTGCCACGGTCACGGCATGTATCACGCGTGAACGGCTGGACCGATTTCGCTGAATCTTTTTTTGTTGTGTTTGTTACCGTCAGGAGAAGGATCTTATGTAAGATCTTACGAAACAAAGTCCGCTAGTTTTTTATACATTTTCTGGCGAAATTGAAAACGTCAAATTAGTATTCTTTGAGCGACTAAATTCTAATGCCTATAAAATAAATAAAGACAACACCAAATGTCTGGTTTCGTGGTAAGGAATTGTTTCCTTGTGTTACGAAGTACCTGACAACGATTAAGACGGGGGCGTCTCCCATAAATACTTAAATACATATAACAACCATGACTAAGGTACAAACAAATGTTCGTGCTCATCTCACAAACATTTGCTCCTTGCGGGATTCGAACCCGCGACGGCCGGCGTAATAGTCAGGAGCGCTAACCAATACACCAAACGCGTCGTCTTCGCGTATAATTTTGTACATCCAAAAGTGACTCTCGTTTGTCATTGGCGAATATTATAGACGACTCTTCTTTGGTAAAGGATATAACGAATTTTGTATGGTATGGTCTCCCATTGCATGAAATTCGTCTTTTCTCAAACCGAAGTCGCGACCAATCGTTATGTTCCACTTATAATGCAAACGTTTTACATACATTACTATTGAATGCAATTGTTTTAAATGCAACAATGGCAAGGTTTCGGTCGTATCATTATGCAGAAGTACAAATAATTCCACTTTGCACCGTCCTATAACGATTTGAAAACAATAAATGTTTGGTATGCCTGTCTGGCCTGGCGCAGTGTCAAAAATACTAACTATATATTTCTCCATACGATGATGATATACGGATCCGAAACATGGTCTCTAACTATGGGCCTTATAAAGAAGCTCAAAATAACACAACGAGCGATTAAGAGGCTATGCTCGGTATTTCTCTACGAGATCGAATCAGAAATGAGGAGATACGTAGAAGAACTAAGGTAATTTAGCCCTGAGAATCATTAAGCTCAAGCGGCAGTGGGCACGGCACATAGCGCGAAGAACTGATGGCCGTTGGGGCAGAAAAGTTCTAGATTGGAGACCCTTCGACCAAAGGCGCAGCGTAGGACGTCCACCGACAAGATGGACTGACGACCTTGAAAAGATCGCAGGATCACACTGGATGCAGATCGCTTGTGATCGGTTGATGTGGAAAACCGTGGGGAAGGCCTATGTTTTTATGTTTGAATGACGACGATCATATTTCACCAACGACAAATAGCATTAACCAACAAATAATTCAAATATAGAATGTCATTTTTCGACTTAAGCCTACTTACCGATCTTTGATCAATTACTCGTGGAATCTGTACTTAATCTTAATTAATATCTCAATGTTATTTTTTTTGTTAATTTAGGTCGAATAAATTTGCTTTCTTTCTTTCTTTCTTCATTTCGTATGAAGTATTGGACAGGTAACGCTACTTATTACTTATTAGGGTATTGTGAAACTGGCTATAAGTGAAGATAATCTATCATTATCAAAAAGAGCTACGTAAGTTACTTAACACGCTCCGGGACACTATTCCAGACACAATTGATGTTTTATTGTTTTCACGCCTGTAGGCGTTCATTGTCCCGGAACGTGTTAAATAGAATCGCTGCTCATTCCCACTGCATCACACCGGTCAAAGGATTTTATACCATGACTGTGCTAGAAACGTGTCAGGCAAAAGAATCTTTGTATTGAAAACAATGACACCTTTCCCACTAGACCGTCCCGTCACCGACCAACACCGTCGCGTGCCACGCACGGAGTGTGTCAGTACCGTTACAATGAGTTTACGACGGTTTTACTCGCTAGCGCCTACGTAAAAAAAAGTCTATGGAAAATTGCACAGCGCCCCTAGCGGTCACTTGCAGAACTAAAATTTCCCATACAAAAAGTTACGTCGTCGCTAGGGAATAAAACCGGCGTAAACTCATGGTAACGGTACAGCACCAGAAAAATACGCTCTCGCCATCTATACTAATATTATATCTATACTAATATTATAAAGCTGAAGAGTTTGTTTGTTTGTTTGTTTGTTTGTTTGAACGCGCTAATCTCCGAAACTACTGGTTCGAATTGAATAATTCTTTTTGTGTTGGATAGTCCAGTTATCGAGGAAGGCTATAGGCTATATAACATCACGCTACGACCAATAGGAGCAAAGATATAGTGGTAAATGTGTTAAAAACGGGAGAAAGAAGACACTATTCCACGCGGACGAAGTCGCGGGCAAAAGCTAGTTGCTCTATATAACGGTGAGACAGAACGCTGTCAATCCGTTCAGTGGGCAAGGTAGAGCGTATCGTGTTGCTTGTCGTGCCCGACACGTTCCATTAAATTGGAGCTGGCTGCTAGATGGACAAAACTTATGACAAGCAAGCTAGGAAAGGAGGCCAAAGACCTAATAATAAAAAAATACCCAACACCTGATAATTTTCCTAGGGCTATAGCGCCAGCTATTAATCCTGAGATACTTTCCTCACTACCAGAATTAACAATTAAAAGGGACAAGAGAATAATGGCCAGGCAGAACGTAATAGGCCACATAATGTCTTGCCTAGGTATGGCCCTGTCTAGCCTCCTAAAAGGCGACATCAATTCTAAGGTCATTATAGAACAAATAAACGATGCTGCAAAACTTGCAGCTGAAATACATTTTCAAGACTCCTCTTCTAGAAGGTTCTTTGCCCTAGCGGAGGCAAACCAAACAGTGAAAGAAGCCTAAGCATTGCAGATTCAGAATCTCAAAATATGAATCATTAAAAAAAAACGTTCCTAGCACGGGCTAACATTAGAAAAAAACATTTAAAGTTTAAAGGCGATCGGCAAGTCAATTTATACGCGTCGCAAGTGTCGAGTTACGAGTATAACAATAGAATTGTTTAGAAGTTAATATATAACTTTTGTTATGTTTTAATGGGTATGATATTTACAATAATAATCATTTCAAATATAAGGTGACTGGCCACGAGGAAAGTTATACGATTAATATGATTCATCAAAAAACCGGCCAAGTGCGAGTCGGACCCGCGCACTGAGGGTTCCCTGCCACCCTTAACTGAATTCAGGGTACCTACACTTAATTCCACCTAGCGAAAATATAACAATATTTTTTGACACCAAAAATAACTTCGTTTTTTATAGTGTTTGTTTCAATGACAAAGTTATATTTGCGGTTGATGAAAATTTCAATAATGTGTCTGTCTGTACCTGTCTTCACGCTTTTACCGTTAAACCAATCAACAGCGATATATTATTAACAAAACATGAACTGCGTGAGGTAATTATAGGTTTCATAAAAATTAGAGCTTATTTATATGTTTTTTCGTGCACGTGTTGTGATACTAAGCGAACTAATTTAAAAACCTATTAACCTTGGTATCGATACTAAATATTACATGTCTACCTTAAACAATTAAAATCGATACCTTTTTATCGATAGACAACCGAATACTAACGTATTGTTGGACGACCACATCGGGAATGTATTATGCATTGTTTGGAACGTAATGGAGGAGGTCGTACTAATAAATACATATGTGCCAGACAACACACCAATTGAATTGGTTTCGAAGTAAGGAATCTTATTCCTTGTGTTTTTTATACCAGACAATTATTATGACGGGGGCGTCTCCCAACGCCCCCGTCAAACCAACTTAACTGAAGAATGACAGCATGGCGCCACGATCGAAAAAGGTTGCCACTTTTTACAAAAATAAACACTTTTTTTGTAATCTCCGTTACTACATGATGAAAAATTAATGTAGTTATTTATAAGGTGGAAATAACGGCGAATGGCATTCTCTACCAGTTATACCTAAATACAAATGAGATGTCGGCCATTCTATTGTTTTCCTTACTCGCTATCACCGATAAATATAATAAGTTCATGAAAATGGACTGCCATAGTAATACTTAACATATTAAATAAAATTAGCCGGTGTTTGGTGATACGCCTATTTACAATTGCTTACGCGAATTTTTGAATATCAATAATGGTAACTCTGGCTTGTACCGGGATCAATGTTTTTAAAGTGACATCTGTAGTTCCGTTTTTGGCCATTCTTCAGATAAGTCTGTGGCACTGTATTGCATGCCATTCACTGTCAAAAAATCAAAACTCGTCGCTTGCCAGTTACAGGCATGCAAGTAAGCGTACGTGGCAGGAGCTGGCATGCAAGTGTGTGCCAGCTACAGTCATGTCTATCTCCGCCTTTATATCTTCTGTGCTCATAGTTGATTTTTGTTTTTAGTGTTTTGTCACTTAACAAACTTAATAATGTCATGTTAATGTGAGAGTAATCTCGCAACATTGATGAGGTCACGTAGCCTACGCGTTAAAAGAAAGCGCTTGCAAAATTCAACAGGCTTGGTGGCCGAGTGGTATAGGCATACGCCCGGATAGCGTAAGACACGGGGCTCGATTCCTCGTCTGTCACAGAGTCACGGTTGCTTTTTACAAGTGCAATTTATATTCTGTGCTCATACCTACGTTCTACATAATTATATTAGTTCATCGTCCTTTGAATTGTGAAACGTTTTCGTATCCTCTACACGTATTTCGATCGTACTAGAGTCTGTAACGAAAGTGTGACCTGAGTAATCGCGGGAAATTAAAAAAAAATACTATGGCATCGTGCACTATAGCGGGAGACAAGATTTTGTAACTTGGTCATCTACTATATAAAAATAAGTCGGGTTTTCCTCCCTGACGCTATAACTCCAGAACGCACGAACCTATTTCCACGGTTTTGCATTCGTTGGAAAGGTCTCGGGCTCCGTGAGGTTTATAACAAAGAAAATTCCCATAAAACGGGGCCGGGGCGGGACGGGGCTGGGGGCGAAACGAAGTTCGCTGGGACCGTTAGTTTTCGTTTATATTTTTAGTTTATAAAGGCTCCGTACCGCGTCTTTTCATGGATGTGAGAAAAAATATAAGCGTGTACACTGCGTAGATAATATTACAATTTATTTTTAAACGTTTTGTTTTTCTTCAACCTGTAATTATTAATAATTATGTTTAATTAAATGCAGGCTTTGATGATAGATAGATAGATAGATTTATAACTCTTTATCGCACACAACATTAGTGAATTTACAATAATAAAGAGTCTTCGAATATCATCTCCATTAACAAATCTATAACCATCAATAAATATTATTATATCGTACGTAAATACACTAACTAAATTACCCAAAAAGGATCAAGTGACGATCAAGGATAAAGTATTAGGATAAGATATTGTCCTGTTAAATCAGCTTGCATTTAACATTTTAAAAACCTTGCCATAGTAAAAATTAAGAGAATTCCAGGTAGCGCTTTCGGTAGACAGACTACCTACCTCAACCTTCAGATACCCAAAACAATTCACGCTAAATGCATCACTAATGGGAACAGTAAAAACACATTCAAACCGTTTAAAAAATATGCCAAAACTCGTAAACAATTTGTCACGATCCACGACGGTTTAACACGTACTCGTATATCAATGATATTGTTATGTAGAAATGTATTACCATTAAAGATACGGGCAGGCTTTGAATAGCTTATCTAATCTGAAATCGTTAAATGCTGACAAATAATAGTTTACATGTTCCGATTACGCTAAGGAATCTTATTGGGGACTAGCTTTTGCCCGCGACTTCGTCCGCGTGGAATAGTGACTTCTTTCTCCCGTTTTTTACACATTTACCACTATATCTTTGCTCCTATTGGTCGTAGCGTGATGTTATATAGCCTATAGCCTTCCTCGATAACTGGACTATCCAACACAAAAAGAATTATTCAATTCGAACCAGTAGTTTCGGAGATTTGCGCGTTCAAACAAACAAACAAACTCTTGAGCTTTATAATATTAGTATAGATTCCTTGTCACACACAAGGCCCTAGGTGTTTCACTTCATCATCATCATCATCATCCCGGGGTCTGCCTTTCTATTATTTCCTGGGTTTTCCACAGACGGGACGAGAAGTTTAAGATTTTATTTTTATTCAGGACAATATACAATTGTACAATTATGATTACAGGATGTTTTACATTAATATTACTTAGATAGATAGATAGATAGATAACTCTTTATTGCACACAACATCAGTGAATTTACAAATTTGTTTAAAGGAAATGTACAATTTAGGCGGTCTTATCGCTATAAGCGATCTCTTCCAGACAACCTTTGGGTAAAGAAATCACTTATTGTATAACCAGCACCATTATCCCCTACTTACAAGTAAAAATTTTAAAATATCGTTTCATACGTAGTAATCAAAACGTAGCGTTTTAACTATATACTCACGTCACTATCTCGTCCTCGTCCCGTCTGAGGTATCATGTCGTATGCAGCGGCCGTTTAATTGTATACATGTTTGTTTGCCAGACATACCACACATTTGCTGCATTTGACGGCTAAAACGTTTTAGGAATTCTCTTGTTTTGACATTTCTAAGGCTGAAATGTCTTTGTTTAGGTGTCTAATAATGTATCCACACCGGTCGCCGATATAGCTGTCATTCCGCAGCAGCAATTTCCATAGTATCTGAATTCTGACAGTCTTCCTCCTCGTTGGAAGACGTAAAGCTCGTGCCTCGGAAAGCACGTAAAGCTGTTGGTCCTGCGCCTGATCTCTCTCCGGTCGTGTCAGATTGCTGTCCCATCGGGCCATGAGAGTGAATGAAAGGAATAGAGAGTGCACCTGTGATTGCGCACACACTTGTGCACTATAATATGTCCCGCGCATTCGGTTAGTCGTTGTGACTGGCCACCGTAGTCAAAATCGGCTAAGGGGGACTATTTTTTACTATTATTACGTACCCACGTTGGTACAAATTAAGTTCGCTTGCCACAACCAAAGAAGCAGAAGAAGTCTTTACGTATGCCGTCAGTAATCAGTCAGTTTATTGAATGCCTAGGCACTTCACTAAACGCCGGCATCCAATTAAATTTCTAGGGCGATGATTAATTCGACTACGAGCGATGGAGAGGGTTATGCTCGGTGTTTCTCTACGAGATCGAATCAGAAACGAGGAGATACGTAGAAAAACTAAGGTAACGGACATAGCCCTGAGAATCTGTAAGCTCAAGTGGCAGTGGGTGGGCAGGGCACATGGCGCGAAGAACTGATGGCCGTTGTGACAGAAAAGTTTTAAATTGGAGACCAAAGGTGACAGACGATGACAGACTACCTTGTAAAGATCGCAGGATCACACTGGATGCAAACCGCTTGCGGTTGGTCGATGTGGAAACCGTGGGGATGCCCTATGTACAGCAGTGGACGTCCATTAGCTGATAATGATAATCGACAGATTCAAATATACATTATTTAGCTGTCCTAGGTTTCTCAGTCGAGAGATTATAAATAATTTATCATCTCAAAAAAAATCTTTGATAATAATAATAGTCCCCCTAGCCGATTTCGACTACGGTGGCCAGTCACAACGACTAACCGACTGCGCGGGACATATTATAGTCAGAAGCGTAGCGTGCTTTGGCGGGGCCCTGTATAAAAATTTGTTTTGGGGCCCTCAGGAAGGGTAAAGATTTCTCACAAAAGAAAAAAAAACGTTTGCATATATTTGTAACAGTATTTGTAAAAAACGTTTGTATTGTATTACAATGTAATGCACAATTAAATAAAACGCATCAATAAACACTGTTCTCCATGGTTTATCATCGTATCGTATGTACATCGATTGTTGTGGGATTCCCCCGTTGAAGTAAATAACTTAAACGGGGAAATCCCGCAGCCCGCGATAACTGATGTAGGGCGTTGCCAACTTTTGAACGCACGCTTTACGCGGGAAAAAAAGAAATCGCTTTTTGAACTTTTGTCATTTCTGAAAAAAAAATTTGGGTGAAAAGCTTTTAATAATTTTTGCTTACGCACGTTGGAGGCCCCCGTGGCGCGGGGGCCCCGTATAATTGATACGGCAGATACGGCGGTAGCTACGCCTCTGATTATAGTGCACATGTGTGTGCCCAAACACAGGTGCACTCTCTATTCCTTTCACTCTCATAGCCCGATGGGACAGCAATCTGACACGACCGTAGAGAGATCAGGCGCAGGACCAACGGCTTTACGTGCTTTCCGAGACACGGGGGTGAAACACCGCCAACTTTCAAACTCCGGGCTTCCCTGAGAATTTCTGAACAGAAAAACTCAGGTACATATTTTTGTCCCGACCCGGGAATCGAACCCGGAACCTCTGGCGCAGCCGTCGCTTTAAAATGCGACCATCTAACCGCTGCGCCACCGAGGCATCTCAAAAAACTTCATTGTTGTGTCTCGTTTTTTTTGTTAAGTTTCCGTAAATAAAATGCCTAAAAATAACAATAATTATGCGTCCCATGCGCATCAAAGTCCCAATTGGCATAACAAGCGAGTGCCCATTAATTCCCTAGACAGTGCAATGAAAACTAATGTAGTAGCATCAGTCCTATGTTTTGCATTTACCAGAGTAATATTGAAATGTATTGCAAGGGTCCGATTATAAGAAGCTGATATAAGGCCCCGTGCCCACTAAGCCGGACCGGCAAATTTGCTATGAAAAGCTCCTGGACCATGGTGTTGACATTACACAGGCCCCGGTAAAAAAAACCGGACACTGGAACGAAATTCCAATACGCTCGGTAAATAAAGCGATATTTTAGGTGTTCTTACTTAGTTCAATCCATCTGACGAAAATTGTAGGATTTTTACAAAAAAAAATAAACTGACTAAAAATCTCACAAAATTTGTAAAATAACGCATTTGACTTCTGCTAATTAAGTCTGTTAAAGAAGTCGGTCAATGCTTTACCTGAATATCTGAAAATCGCACCAAAATCGGGGAGGCCAACCTAGAAATAATCGCGGAAAAACACACACATACAACAAACAAACATACAGGTCAAACTGAGAACCTCCTTTTTTTGAATTCGGTTAAAAAGTTTGCCTACTGAATTAATCTTCTCTTCTGTACATCCAGGGTGCCCAATTATACTAATTCTAACTGAAATTACATCGCATTTACGTCCATATAGCATTATTACCTATTCATGAAGCGGTAATATGAGCAAATTACGCCAGTTTTTGGTTGGGAATCAGTTAGTTCTAATTTCACTAATAAGCGAAGTGAAGTCCTTGATAAACGGGCTTACTAATGGCTCAATGTCTGTTTAGATGCATGCCTTTCTTAGATTGTAATATTGTAAAATTAAGAACTTGTGTAGCTCATTTTACATCGATCACCTTGATGTGTGTTCAATGTTTAGGCTCAAGAGTTAAGTTCCGAAAATAATCACTAGATGGCACTGCACTAAGTTAACTCGCGTTGACGTTTCGTTTGCGGTTGTAATTATATGTTTTTAGAACAAATTCATTTTGTCTTGCTTGTGGAACCGTAATTTCATTTGGGGTTCAATCAATCAATCAATCAATCAATCATTTATTTGCGTCAAATATGGTATACAAGTTGTCAAATTACAATAGGTAAATAAAAATAAGTTCCTTTCCGTGTGTTTTCGTTTCTGAAGAATTCGTAGACAAACCCGCATACTTATACACTAGGGAAATTGAAAACCTGCATAATTGACAAATTTAATTAATATTTTCTTTGTATGTTAATAAATTTACAAGTTTGGTGAACTTAAAATTTTTCTTAGTGAGTGCTTTTGAGAATTAGGCCTGAGGGTGAAGACATAAAGAGGCAGGTAACCGGTACCGTACTGTACCGACTGACAAGTGATGTGCCAAGTCATCTTTTTTTGACCTTGAAATATTTTGGAAATTCTTTACAAAACTCCAAATAAGGAGCGACTTACACTAGAATATTGTTTAAAACAAGATTCAAATCAGAACTTGAGCCGGAAGAATCTCTATAAAGAATTTCAATTCCATTAAATGGCCAACTCGGCACGTCGCTAGTCAGTCAGTACAGGTCGGTACCGGTTACCTGCCTCTATATGTTCACCCTAATGAAACACACTGAAAATAATCAACAAAACATTTCCTTCCTTTACAGAACCGATGCAGCCCCCCCACTGTGCCGCACCCCCCAACATGGTCACGAAATGAAACAGCGCCATCTACCACATGGAATGTGAAACGCGCAGCGCCGCCTGGCGGAGGATGTGCGAAACTGAACGGTGAACGATGCCCCGGCTAAAGTATGCATCTGTGCTCCGGGTTTTTGTCATCCTGGGCCTGTTTTGTCTATGGGTGCAGATTATGCTCTCTGCCTCTAATGGCGGAATGTATAGAGAGTCAGGTATGTTGTTTTTTTTTACGGATTTGTTGATACTAATTCGAGTTTGAAATTCTGAGATAACTTTACTGGTTTCTTAACTCATATAGGGCCTGGTTTTAGATATGCAAAGGCTAGAACTGACAGCTGTGTAGTTTGACGTTTCATAATCACTGTAAAGTCTGTTATTCTTTGCTAGTCGGATATTGTAAACAATCTTTTTGTAACTTTTAAAATATTATTATAGGTAGACCGCGAAATTGAGACCTCGCCTGCGGTACAAAGGGGTGCGGGGGGAGACGAAAGCGCGGTAAGTGAGCGGCGCGGAGTTTCCGCGCCGCCCGCACCCTTTTCGCGCCCCGCTATCGCTGCCCCCCACGCCCCTGCACCCCGCAGGCGATGTCTCAATAAAGCGGTTTACCTATAGTTACTAAAATTAATTAACTATTACATTTTAAAAGGTCTTAGTGTTCAACGATGAATTGCCTATGTAAGTATGTAGCTTGTGCATTTTAAAATTTTGCGTTTATCCTATTTTAAAATGAATTATTTCGTAAAAAAGGATTGTCAAGAAAGAATATTAACATTATTCGACTAGCACAGGAAAAACGAACCTTTGTCTGTCTCTTTTCATTTATTTAGAAGAGAAAGATACATTTATTTTAGTTTTAGTCGTTGTGTATCTAGAAGCAGGCCTATAGGCTGGCGAGGAGACAGCTCCGAAATGACTGATGAAATAAAAGCCGCAGAAACAATGGTTCCACGTGCTCTTTGAGGCATTCATAACTTCCAGACTCTGAGAGCCTTACCACAAATAAATAAATGAGTTTTGGACCATTTTTTAAATACAACATGGCTAGTTTAAAATCAACGTCAATCAGGGCAAATGACATAAGGGTGACATACATTTTACTTTAGCCGCATAATAATAGTCCCC
Organism: Pyrausta aurata; assembly: GCA_963584085.1. NCBI lineage: Eukaryota > Metazoa > Arthropoda > Insecta > Lepidoptera > Crambidae > Pyrausta > Pyrausta aurata. The sequence goes on from OY757281.1 coordinate 1,557,679, forward strand.
CTAGCCGATTTCGACTACGGTGGCCAGTCACAACGACTAACCGACTGCGCGGGACATATTATAGTGCGCAAGTGTGTGCGCAAACACAGGTGCACTCTCTATTCCTTTCACTCTCATAGCCCGATGGGACAGCAATCTGACACGACCGGAGAGAGAACTGCCTCGGTGGCGCAGCGGTTAGAGGGTCGCATTTTAAAGCGACGGCTGCGCCAGAGGTCCCGGATTAGCCGCATAACATATATTTATTTTTATTTATTTAACAACTTTATTGCACAAGTAACAGTGTACAAAAGGTGGACTTAAGGCTAAGGTCATGCAGAAATATTATAAGTATCATATAAACAGTAGTTCAAACCTTGTTCATTTATTTGTGGTAAAAACAGTGAGTTTCTGGATAATTTCAAGAAATACACATCCAGAAACTAGTTTTTCCCGATATAGACTCTAACCCGGGACCTGTGAACTGAAAGGCCAATCAGTCATAGAATATAATATATGTGGTATAGTTTATATGCTGAAAACATAATATCATGTGGCCTATAATGGCAATGAACGATAGTTGAATTAGTAGATTTCGAAATTCGGTCATCATTAACTTAACCAAGTTAACAAGACTCATATTAAACTCTGTTTTTCTTGCTTGGCGAAAATTGTTAACGATCTTGACATTCCTTTAAAACGAAATGTTTCATTTAAAATAAAGTAAACGCGAGGTACTTATACCGCGAAATGGAGACCTTGCCTGCGGGGCAAAGGGGTGCGGGGGGGGGGGGGGGGGGGGAGACGAGAGCGCGGTTAGTGAGCGGCGCGGGCGGGTGTTTCCGCGCCGCCCGCACCTCTCGCGCGACCCGCTATCGTCTCCCCCCGCGCCCCTTTGCCCCGCAGGCGAAGTCTCAATGAAGCGGTTTACCTTTACCTGCATTGGTAATAATAATTAATTCATCTTTGAACACTGAGATCGTTTTAAATCGAATAGCTAATTCATTTTATTTACTGATATTATTAAAATAGTTACAAACAGATTGCTTACAATATTTGACAAGCGAAGAAAAATGGACTATAAGCGCTTTCACATTTAGGCGACTTTAGCAGCGCGGCAGCAGCGTGACTTATGCGCGACAGTCGCGCTGCCGATAATTTTATTATATACACAGCAATGCGGCAGCAGCGCCGCAGCGGCGCGAGTCCGTCCCACTATACCCATTAAGGTAGCCTTTCGAAGCGAGCGTCTATAGCGTCAGTGGCGCCGCGACTGTGACACCGCGACAGAACGACAAATAGATGTTCTATGCAAATGTATGAAATTCTAGGGAACGTCATTCGAGCGCAGCGTCACTGACGCGGCGTTTGTGACGTCACAGTGCTGCGGTAAACGCTGGCATTAAAGACGCTGCGTTTTTGACGCTTAGTTTGAAAGGCTACCTTTACCCATTGCAGTGGTAAGACTATCCCCGTATTAGCACTGCAATGGGTAATGGGTGTAGTGGGAACGACCCAGTCGCGCGACAGACGCGCTGCTGTTGTGAAGGCATCCGCTGCTGCCGCGCTGCTGTCGCTCTAATGTGAAGGCGCGCTAACTTTCACCTCCTAACCTTTTCAGATTTATATAAAACTAACTCTGAGCAGCCTGCGGAAATCTTTTCTATACCAAACGCAGTACTAGAAACTGTGCCATATGAAGGTTTTTTTCTTTTTATTTTCTTTTCCTTTTCTGTGTTGTATTTATTTACATCATGGGTAATGTTTATGTTCGTATTTTTTTCATCATTTTTATACGTCCATTCTTGAATATGCTTTATCATTTCATCTGGCAACTGTTAAAGGCCTATTCCGTACCATACCACGACCGCGCTAGGAACGAATCAAGCACGACAAGCAACACAATACGCTCTACCTTGCCCACTGAACGAATTGACGGCGTTCTGTCTCACTGTTGTATGGAGCGAGAGCGAGTAAGAAAGTATTTTGCCGGTACACGCTCTGTGCATGGCACGCGACGTTGTTGGTCGGTGACGGAACGGTGTAGTGGGCAAGGTGTCATATTTTTTTGCCTAGCACGGTCGTGGTTTGCTGCGGTAGTGAGCAAAAACCTTTTTTCTGTGCTTACATTAAAGGATTATCTGTTCTATGTTATTCATCTCGTCACATATAGATAGTGCCATCCACGAAGGCGCGCCCCACTCTTTTTTTGATTGATGAAGGTGCGGGGTGCGGGGGGAGACACGCGCGTCAGTTGTGAGCCGGCCGTCATTCAAATATTCTGACTTGTCACGAAAGTGGCTCTGCTTAAATTGTTTTTAAAATGTCAAGGAAAACCCAGTGTGTTGTACTAAAAAATAAACCTGGTATAATCTACTGTCATTATTATATTTACTGAAAGAATTATAATGGTAACTTAAACACCATAAACAATTTTAAATAAAAAAAACATGTGGTAACTTATAATATTACCGGGATGTACTTTATCGGGAAAGGCTATAAAACATTACGCTAGGACCTACGTGTACGAAGAAAAAACAATTCACGCGTATGTAGTCCCGGTGGTTCTCTAATAAAGAAAGTTTTTAATCATTTTATTAAATGTTATGAAACGTTCTTACGTATTTCGTTTACGTCAATAGTAAAAATGATGCTTGTGCAGTTTAAAAATAATATATTACTTTTCTAGTAACTAACCATACCTACTTAAAACCATATCCAAGTAGAGTATCTTTCCCTTTGAGTGTATTTTTTGAAGTGTGCTTGTCATTCATTAGTCATTAAGATGTTCCAAATTCAATTCAAAAGCTTGCACACATGTACTATAAACGATTTGGACGAGTGGTGGGGCGCGCCTTCGTGGATGGCACTATCTATATGTTGAAATTAAAAGCGTCAGTGTTTCAAAACGATTACAATCCGAATCTTTTCAAAGTTAGAGTGAACAGGCTTCTTCTGGGCGAGCTCGTTCCGTCTTCGACTCCGTCTTAGTCGCACTTGGCTTTGGTTGGAGTCAAGAGCAAACCCATACTAAATCTATACTAATCTATACTAATATTATAAAGCTGAAGAGTTTGTTTGTTTGTTTGAACGCGCTAATCTCCGAAACTACTGGTTCAAATTGAATAATTCTGTTTGTGTTGGATAGTCCAGTTATCGAGGCTATAGGCTATATAACATCACGCTACGACCAATAGGAGCAAAGATATAGTGGTAAATGTGTAAAAAACGGGAGAAAGAAGTCACTATTCCACGCGGACGAAGTCGCGAGCAAAAGCTAGTAAATAAATAAAAACTTTGAACGTAATAATACTTATGTATGCATAAAAATAACCTATCTTTCACCTCTCTACATACCTTTCTTTAAAGTTGTTATTCTACAAAATCAAGGTTTTTCTTAAAAAATAATAACATGTATATCAAGCACAACCTTTATATTTTATTATAAAAATTTGAAAGAAAGAAAGAAAAATTTTATGGGTTGTGTCCAATGCCCACCGATTTTTTTATTATATTTATTTAGTATGGGTTTGCTCTTGACTCCAGACCAAGCCAAGTGCGACTAAGACGGAGTCGAAGATGGAACGAGCTCGCCCAGAAGAAGCCTGTTCACTCTAACTTTGAATAGATTCGGATTGTGTCACTAGGAAACACCGACGCGGGCAGCGAGTTCCACTCGATTTAAAAATACTAACAATGCCTTTATTTAGGTAACATTTAAAATATCATTATCATCTCATTAAAAACACTATAGGTACTGTGCTAACATATGGATCCTGAATTAAATGTTCCATTTTATGTTCACGCTTATCTTCTTTAGAAAATTGTATAAAAATAACACGTTTTCCAAATAAATTAAGTATGGCGATATGTAAATGTCACGAATCTAAAACACGTTCATAAATATGTATTGAAGTCAGATCGTAAACACATAAAAAACGTAATTTTATGTTGAAACATTATACTGATACCATATCGTCGATAAGTTTCTGATAGCTGTGGATATTAAAACTATATTAGTTTAATAGAAAGTAATGAATAGTTTAAAAAACTTAAAAATACGCTTTTTGCCAGCAAACCCTTTCATTTAATACCTATATCGTGGGGGTGCATTTCAAATAGCCAATCCGCCATGTTGGATTTAAGTCACGTGACTATTTTTGTCGTATTCCTGCCAGCAAACCCTTTCATTTGATTGATACCCGTCACGGGGGTGCATTTAAAATAGCCTGTTCGTCATCTTGGGGCTTAGATTATGTATCCTGTAGATTTGACACATATTTAAAATTGACAAGTTAGAAAGTGATGGCTGTATACAAAAGTACTTAAGAGTGAGAGAGACGCAGATATTGTTTTTTGTCCTTATCACCGTTCATAGGTAATTTCTGCCTGCCACAATTTAAAAATAATGGCAGACATTTGACGTCTATGCGAAAAATACAATAAAATTGCAAATTTAAAATAAATTTTGTGCAAGTGAAGTGTTTTGTGGATTACGGAGTGATTGTTTTACTTACTCAACATGGTAAATTGTTGTGTGCTTGGATGTAAAAGCCGTACTGAGCGTAAATATGAAAACATAACATTTCACACGTAAGTAAGCCTCATTTATATTGTTCCTATATGTTTTACCTGCATCGAAGTGCATTAATCTTAAATCCTATAAAAGAACATACATAATAGTGGAAAAAAGTAGTGAATTATCAATCGAATTGTAAAATATTTTTGTATTATTACCTGACCAAATATAAAAGGTCGTCTATGGCTCAACTCTGTGGGTTATGGCTTTTACGGTAGCCATTTTGTTAGTATTTTAAATTTTGCTGGGTTATCGTTACCTTTAGGGATACCACAATACAAAGGGTAAAAGTTCTCGATTTAAGGGTAATTTACAATCGACTAATTTTTAAAATCGTATATGTATTTTAATTGCTGGAGGAACATTTCATGCGTTGTAGTGATCATTATTATTTGAACTAATTATGATTTGTGTTCATTTATATAGATTTCCAAAAGACGAGACGGTACTAAAGGTTTGGATTGCAGCGACTGGACGGCAAAACTGGCAGTCTACCAAGCACACTCGCATGTGTTCTATCCATTTTAAAACCGAATGCTTTCAGAAAAAGCAACGGATAACTTATTTGGCAAATATTTGAATGTACGCAACAAATTTATGTTGCGTATTTATGTTATTATTTAATAAACTTACATCATTTAACGGCCCATAAAAGTTATTTGTTGACTATTTTATTTAAACTTTATTGCTCTGTAAGTTGTATAATTGGCGGACTTATTCTGTTCTATGACGTTAAAAATCCTATTTCCTTCTTAAACATTTTTTTTGTACACAATTTTTGTTTTATCCCTATGTTAATATTTTTTTGTACAAATAAATAAAGATTTTGACTGTAAAATTAAGTATTTATTGTAATTATGGTTACTAGTGTATTTATATGGGTGGGGAGTAAATTTTTATGAACATGGCCACCCCAAAATACGTAAGTACTTTATATCTGTCTCATACGGGTGAACGCGGCTGTCAAGTCTATAATATACTTCGTCTAAGTCTTGGGGATGCCGCCATATTGGATTTGTAATGACGTTTAGCTTAGCTCATGTATTGTCATCAGAACTCAGGGTGTGCAAAATTTCATTCTAATCGAAGACCGGTGTCGCGGCGTCCAGCCTACATGGTGAAGAGATAGACTGGCAACTTGGACTGACAGACTGACAGACATACGAATAAGGAACTTTTGGTTTTGACTTGACTTTTGACGGGTAAACAAATGGATTATTGTTTGTTGATTATTGAAGACGAGACTAGCTTTATACGGACAGTATAACCGGGAAGTGGATCAAATTAAGATTCCAAGATTTTCTTACATACAGTGCGACAAGGATCTTCTGGCCAACGGATGACATTGACAGGGGGGCGCTAGCATTCAAAAGGGTAGCCAGAGCAAAGATTTATTTGATAGAAATGTCGTTGAAGTCATTTTCTACCATAAGAGGTATATCATGTATGCATATCATGACATGGATCATCTGGCCAACGGTGACAGGCGGAACTAACGCTGTCAAATTCAAAAATCCGGTTGCCAGATCGAGTGTAGGAAGTCTCCCCAATCTTACAAGAGATTTTCCGATTTTCCCTTTTGTTTTATTTTCGTACATGTTTTGTGTAAACTATAAGTTTGCTTGTTTTTAAATACGGTAGAGCTAAACACCTAATTTTTAATATTAATACAATTGTTTTGCGCCTAAAATAGGTGGAACATAACATGATATCTTATGGTAGAAAATGCCTTCAACGACATTTCCATCCAAGAAATCTTTTATTTGCCATGAATGGGTAAAAAATCATAATAAATAAAAGACTCCCTGAATCAAGGGAGCTTTCTTGCTCTGGCTACCTTATTGAATGCTAGCACCCCCTGTCAATGTCATCCGTTGGCCAGAAGATACTTGTCGCACTGTATGTCAATAGTTTATCTGTCAAGCTAGAATGCACTTAAAATGTGTTGCAATGTATGGGGTGCTTAATGCGACTAAATGTTGGGATTATCTTGATGTGCGAGTATTACTATTAGTAAACGTTTATTATAGTTTAGACTTTTTTTAATGGCTTTGACCTTAGAATAACATCAATAAAATTAGAAATAACAGGTCACCCGTTCCCCTTGACTTTATTAGGACAGATATGTATTCGTATAAATATCGTTATATACTCGTAATCATATAACTCGTCCGTCGCCCCGTTCATGTTTCTATTCTATAACAAAATTTCTTGATATAAAAATTAATCAATATCGGTTCAGTCGGACATTCGTGTCCAGATGTCTACTGATTGAAGACGATTTTTGTTCGATTTGCGAACGAGAATATACACGATTCAAAAAGTGAGTGTCAGGTATTTATTTCCGAGAAGATGCCAGACAAAGAGATTTTTCCGCCATTACTTTAGTTATTTGATATTTATGATATACTTTAGATATTTTGTAAGAATAAAAAAAAAGTTATAATAACTCGTAATAAATAAATTGGACACCTATCACATACATTGCTCTGATCCCAAAGATACTAGCCAATGCCATTGTGTTATAGAAATAATGGCGCGGTAGTACCACAACCACAACACCCAGACCCGAAACTTTATAGAAAATTATGATTTTTACATTGAAATCGAACCGGGAATCGAACCCGGGACCTCGGAGCGGCGCGCCTTGAAACCCATCGTGCTTAGCCATTGCACCAAATATCGCGCGACTGTGGTCGCAAAAACAGCGCTTTCTTTCGCGGCTATAGGTATAGATCCCCTTCCCCCCGCGCCCCTGTGCCCCGCAGGCGAGGTCTCCAATTTCGCGGTCTACCTTTACACAAGTAACCGTTCTAATCAACAAACTTGGCGTGTTTCAGAGGAGCTGATGAACGCGAATGAGACGTCGGAACAGGTCTTGGCGCAGGTGCCGCCCGAGCTGCACAAGTACTTGCAGGTGCACCCGAAGAACAACAGCGGTGAGTATCACACACACTACATATTCACACATTAACACACATTCACTTATCAACACAGACATTTCTCTTATCAACACAGACATTCACTTATCAACACAGACATTCACTTATCAACACAGACATTCACTTATCAACACAGACATTTACATATCAACGTAAACAACACACATCATACTCGTTCATTTATCAACACAGACATTCACTTATCAACACTGACATATCAACGTAAACAACACACATCACACACTAACACACTCATTAATTTATCAACACATTCACACACCGACACACATATTCACATAACTGCTGAAGTGATTTCCCGAAGCAAAAATCACTGTTAATCCAAAACTACCAATAATCATTACACTATCATACACACACATACGTATATACGAGTGTGAATGTACATTCACACTCCAGCACAGATTCATCATCATCATCATCATCATCATCATCATCATCATCAGCCTATATTAGTCCACTGCTGGACATAGGCCTCCCCCAATGAGCGCCATAGCGCCCTGTCTTCGGCTTGGCGCATCCAGCATCTACCTGCAGTCTTCCGCAGATCGTCATCCCATCTGGCCGGAGGACGTCCCACACTACGTTTGCCGAGTCGCGGTCTCCACTCAAGAACTCGTTTACCCCAGCGGTTAACACCAGCAACAGCACAGATTAACACCAGCATACACATTCCATCCGAGACACACCTAGTTCAATAGTTCCAAAATGATTGACATACTACTAAAATCGCATGCTGTGTTTTGAATAATTCATTTGTCCGCCAAACATCAACAAAATTACCGGTTCATTAATAAACAGTGCATTCGTTAAAGCGATAAACAAGTGATAATAAAGCGTTTTAATGAAAAACGACCGCGCAAACTGACAAACAATAGCACATAACATAAAAACCGGCCAAGTGCGAGTCGGACTTGCGTAGTACCCTTACTACGCAAGTCCGACTTGCACGTTTCTGTACCAACTTTAACTGAATTAGAGGTCCACCTACTGATAGCCAAAATATCAGAATATTTTGTTGACAGGAAAAATAACTTTGTTTTTCATAGTGTTTGTATGAATTTATATTTGCACTAGCGGTCTCAGCGAACTTCGTTTCGCCCCCAGCCCCGTCCCGCCCCGGCTCCGTTTTAAGGGAATTTTCTTTGCTTTAAACCTCACGGACCCTGAGACCTTTCCAACGAATGCAAATCCTTGGAAATCGGTTCATGCGTTCTGGAGTTATAGCGTCAGGGAGGAAAACCCGACTTATTTGTATATAGTAGATTTATTTATATTTGCGGTTGTTGAAAATGTGCTATATCTCACAAACTACCGGTTCGATCTCGTTCAAACAATTTTCGTTGGAAGTATTATAGTAGGATTGGAAGTTGTATAAATAAATAAATATGCGCCAGACAACACACCAATTGTCTGGTGTCGTGGTAAGGAATTTTCTTCCTTGTGTTACGAAGTACCAGACAACGATCATGACGGGGGCGTCTCCTATAAATACTTAAATACATATAACATCCATGACGTAGGTGAAAATGTTCGTGCTGATCACACCCCTTTTGCCCCTTGCGGGATTCGAACCCGCGACGGCCGGCGTAATAGTCAGGAGCGCTAACCAATACACCAAACGCATCGTCATGTATAAGCTGAGTTGATATGCTGTCGACTGTAGTATAAAGTGATACCGATTATTATGATTGAATGAATGAATGAATGATAACTTTATTCGACACAAAAAACACAGAAAAGAAAAATACAATTTTAAAGGAATCAATGAAATTTGTGTCGAAAAGGTGATTATCAATGGATTACCTGATTCAATACGGCTTATTGATAACAGTTTCCGCTACGTATATCTTTTGATTATTGCCATAAGCGGACTTTGTAATCGTTAGATAAGTATTTTTATTAATTCAGATTGTGCAAAGCTGAATGATTGTGTTATGAATAGTTTGAATTGCTTTTGTAATCTACTATATAAAAATAAGTCGGGTTTTCCTCCCTGACGCTATAACTCCAGAACGCACGAACCGATTTTCACGTTTTTGCTTTCGTTGGAAAGGTCTCGGGCTCCGTGAGGTTTATAGCATAAAACGGGGCCGGGGCGGGACGGGGCTGGGGGCGAAACGAAGTTCACTGGGACCGCTAGTTCAAGATAAAATTGCCGTCATCAAATTCTAGAGCTAGGCTAGCAACATCTTACACCTAGACCTAGACTGAGCGTAATCTTACACCTAGGTAGGTTTTTCTAGGTAGACAAAACAGACTAATAGAAAGAAAGGAAAAATTAACCCAAGGGGTAAAAACGAGACCCTATTTCTAAGACTTCGTCGTTGTCCGTCTGTCTGTCACCAAGCTGTATAAACAGTTGAAATTTTCAAACAATATGTATTTCTGTTGCCGCTATAACAACTAATACTAAAACAATAAAAAATATATATAAGGGTGGATTCCCATACAACGAACGCAATTTTCAATCAATTGTTTACCTGGTCAATGGTATGGAACCCTTCGCGCGAGTGCTACTCGCACTTGGCCGGGTTACTTTACACCCTGTAACTAAACTTTATTTGAAAGATAGAAAGAAAAAAACAAAATAAATTTATTTCTTCTTCGAGTCGACTGGTAACAAATCAATATACATTTATTAATCAAGGACATCACACACGGCATAACAGACACAATTTTGAATACAAATTAAAAAAATAAAACAGATGAATTAAGATAAAAAAGCAACATAAACAAACAAAACTGACAAACATAGATACTCGTAGGTCGGACGAGAACTCCATTATTATTTCTATAGAAGCAAACCCAGTGTCCGTTGTGTGTCTGTAATGTCCCTATCAAGAGGACCTCACTCAGCATATGCCAGGCTCCCAGAAGGCCCTGGCGCTGGTTTTCAGTGGGCCCCTTCTGAGAGAGGTACAGGGAAATAGGCGCCAACACTACGTACATTAATATACATTAAAATAGTACATTATTTTTTTATTCTTCCAGCAAACTCGACAGAGCGTACAGGCCCTAAGAACATCTCCGAGATCAGACGAGCTATAGAGAGACATAACGACGCTCAGTACATTTATAATGAAGACATCTTCGGGCCGGTGCAGAATGACACCTTGATCATCGCAATACAGGTCAGTGCGAAATAAAATATTATTATACAAGGGGATAAAGCAACCCATTGTACCCGAGATGTTTCTGGCGCTCGAACAAAGTGTGAGCGCCTAAAATTCGAAGCTGCATTGGGTAATTTCACCCGAGTTAAACACTATACTTTTCATTGCGACTGTGCGGAATAGTAGATTGTTATACAAGGAAAGAAAGCGACCCATTTCACTCGAGATGTTTCTGGCGCTCGAACTAAGTGAGAGCGCCAATAATTCGAGAATGAAATGGGTGCTTTTACCCGAATTAAACATACTATTTTTCATTTCTACTGTGAGGAAATACTATTCGCACTGCCAACTTGCCACGCTATGGCCTAAAAGAGTATAGGTAGGGTAATTAATATAAGTTTAGATGTATTGAAAGGTTGAAAATTATGTAAATACATAACATCGTTGAACACATAAAATCGGAGAGTTAATTCATTTTATTCACTGTTATATTTTAAAAGTTACAAAAAGACTGTTTACAATATACAGAATTTAATATTGTTCTACCTACCTATACATACACTCTAACCCCCTTATTCATAATAACTCAAACAGTCTAATAAACCTATTTTAGCTATTACACTGTTTTGTCACTTTCTGTTAAATGATGACAGCGTCAAGAAAGAATGAAACAAAACAGTGTAATAGTTAAAACAGGTTTAATAGACTGTTTGCGTTTTTATGAATAAGAGGGTAAATATATAAGATGTGTAACGTATATAGCGTGACTACAGTAAATAGGCATTCATTTAATACTCGTAGATATAATAAAATAACGCTAATTTATTTGGTTACTAAGTATAGGTAGCTTACCTACGCTTCATTGAGACTTCGCCTGCGGGGCGGCGAGGTGCGGGGGGAGTCGAGAGCGCAATTCGCCTCCCCGCGCGCCCCGCAGGCGAGTCTCAATTTCGCGGTCTACCTATAACAAAAATTTGCAACATCTGAACTGTAGTTTTACAATGTTTTAACACTCACAGTGTCATATTTTATTCTTGAAAGATGAAAAATTAAACCAAAAATTGCGCACGGGCGGGACTCGAACCAGCATTTCCAAGTTGAATTTATTCTGTAAAGAATAACAAATTGGCCCGCTGTTGCATAAACAGACGGGTAGATGGCGCTAACGTCACGCAATGACATATCCATGAGACCAGGAATTTCGCGAGGTCAGACCGACAGCACGGTAGCTCAATTGGAAGAGCAATTGGCCCGGTTAGCCAGAAAGATGCTGGTTCGAGTCCCGCCCGTGCGCAATTTTTGGTTTCATATTTCATCTATCTGAACTGTATCTAAAGCGCTCATATCAGAAACTTTGGCACCGGCATCTTTCGTCTGGCCAGAATCAAATCTTTCCCCTTTAACCCCGTCAAGCTAACCCTCTTTGGTGACAACGTCGTCTCTTTTGGTATCGTGACCTTGGCTTTCCTCTTTTCCTTCTCTTTCTTCTTCTTCTCTTTTCTTCTTTTTATCCTCTCCAGCGATTCGGTGCGATGTTCCATCCAAATCATTTGTTCGGATTCGGGTATGCCAGATTGGAATCGGAACTTTCGGGGGATCTGGAAATAGGAAAGAACTTTGTATACATAATACTAATATTCTCCTACCGATTTCCGGTAATGGCGGCCCCTCTCAACAGAGATAGGCCAGGTACGCAGGAGATATTATAGTGACCAGATGTGTGCGCAATACACAAGTGCACTCTCTGTTCCTTCGTTCTCATTAATAAAGTAAGACGGCTCCGACATGACCGATGAGAGATCAGGCGCAGGACTAACGGCTTAAAGTGCTTTACGAGGCACGGGTGTGTCATCACCACCAATTTCCTAGCTCCGGAGCTGTTTCCCAATACTTTCAAGACAGGAAACCCCAGAAAAAATTACGCCCTGACCCGGGAATCGAAACCGGGACCTCTTGGGTAGCAACCAGCGAGCTAACCGCTACTCCATCAAGGCAACGATATGTTTCATAAGTCTATTGTGCAAACCGCTTTACCGCGACTTCGCCTGCGGGACGGCGGGGTGCGGGGGGATGCGAGAGCGGTCTCAATGAAAGTTACACACGAATGTGTGGTCCGTCCAGCCTGCACCGACTGATGTACTTACCTTTGATGATTTTAATTTTACGGCAGCTAGTGGTGACCGAGTTTGTTCCGGCGTTTCTTCTCAGCACTTGCCTAATTGTCTGTGTTCTGTCTCGAAGCGCTAGTAGGGGCGAAAAGATAAGGAGACATGTTTCGGCCCTTTCAGGGCACATTTTTTTTTTCACTGTATTTTGACGTTCATAAGTATAATTTCTTGACCTAAATTGATATAAAGATTTTGAATTTGAATTTGTTACCTGATATTCCTTGCACACTTCATCCACGGGCTTGTAATGAGGAATGTGCACCTGCGACTTGGCTTTCCTGATTCTGGCGAACATCACTTTAGGGAACTCTGGCTTGTGGTACCTGAAACCAATCACCATTAAAGAACTCCACCATATATTACAGTTGCGTGCGTTTATATCTACAGCGACGGATTGTGGTCAGACATTTTTGACAAAATAATATCTCTTACATAAAAATAACGTCCTCCTAGTTGTACCCGACCTGGCTGGGGATATTGTTAATAGTGCTCAAGTGTCATTCATCATCATCATCATTATCAGCCAAAGGACGTCCACTACTGAACATAGGCCTCCCCCATGGCTTCCCACAGCGACACCAGCGGTCTGCATCCGGATCTTTACAAGGTCGTCTGTCAATCTTGTCGGTGGACGTCATACGCTGCGTCTCAAAGGGTCTCAAATCTAGAACCTTTCTGCCTCAACGGCCATCAGTTCTTCGCGCTATGTGCCCTGCCCATGGCCACATGAGCTTACTGATTCTCAGGGCTACGTCCGTTACCTTAGTTCTTCTACGTATCTTCTCACTTCTGTCTCGTAGAGAAACACCGAGCACTATTTAGAGACCATGTTTCAGATCCGTATGTCATCACTGATAACACATATTGGTTGAAGACTTTTGTCTTCAGACACTGAGGTAATTGAAACGAGAAGACGCTCGTGCGTAATTATCCGAACGAAATGTATAATATTAGTAGGATTATAACGAAGTTTATTTACCAAACTAAATCCCAGTGGTCCCTGTATACTGGGGCGGGCATGATAATTTTCATCCAACGAAGGATATCCGACCTGAAAAGAAATGATAGTGATATTGAAGTTATTGTGAAACACGTCACAAAGGACATGTTTACAAAAATGCCAAGACCATGTACGAAATCTCTAAAAATACAGGTAATTAGACATACTATATGTAATTTTAATTTAATTCACAATTTTTAGGTAATTTAAATAAAAGATGAAATATGAAACCAAAAATTGCGCACGGGCGGTATTCGAACCAGCATCTTTCTGGCTATCCGGGCCAACTGCTCTTCCAATTGAGCTACCGTGCCGTCGGTCCGACGGCGCGAAATTCTTGGTCTCATTGATACGTCATTGCGTGACGTTAGCGCCATCTACCCGTCTGTTTATGCAACAGCGGCGTTAAATAATTAACTTTTAAAAACCTTGGCAACTCAACTCAACTAAATAAACTATATCATAACGAGCAATAGCTATAGTACGGTCAAGGCCTGACGCCTAACCACTTTCAAACGAAAATCACATGACACAGAAACGGTCGTCACTTCAAACAAAGGTTGACGCGAGGTGCGAGTGATTTTTTCTAGTGGTGAGGCGGCAGTGACCTCGGTAGTACCTAGTCCAGTTCTGTCTGATGCCCAGGCCTGACGCCTAACCACTTTCAAACGAAAATCGCTTGCACACATAACACAGAAACGGACGTCACTTAAACAAAGGTTGACGCGAGGTGCGAGTGTTTTTTTCTGGTGGTTAGGCGACAGTGACCTCGGTAGTACCTGGTCCCGTTCTGTCTGATGCCCAGGCCTGACGCCTAACCACTTTCAAATGAAAATCGCTTGCACACATAACACGGAAACGGTCGTCACTTCAAACAAAGGTTGACGCGAGGTGCGAGTGTTTTTTTTCTGGTGGTTAGGCGGCTACCTCGGTAGTACCTGGTCCAGTTCTGTCTGATGCCCCAAGTGGGTCCGGTGCGGGACTTGAACCATGTGCAATGCGTGAGCGGCTTGCGCGGTGGTAAGCCTATGCTCCTCGCGAACTTAACAAACTCAGTGCTGAACAGCTTTCTGACGGATGATGTTATTCTCTGTGAAGAAATAAAAGAAAAAGATTTAGAGGCCACACATACACTGATTTTATATAATCTAAAATCTATATATATATATAAAAGAAAGTCGTGTTTGTTACAACACTTATAACTCGAGAACGGCTGAACCGATTTGGCTGAAAGTTGATGGGGATGTAGCTTAGAATCAGCAAAAGGATAAAGGATACTTTTTATCCCGCTAGACGGGGCCGTGGCTGGGGTAACACGGGACCGGGGCGAAACGGTGGGGAGGTAGCTTAATACCAGGAGAAGGACATAGGATACTTTTTATCCCGTTTGATGGGGCCGGGGCGAAACAAAGTTCGCTGGGTCCGCCCGCTAGTATTATATAAATATATGTGGGATATGGACGTGGAATGGAACGTAAGACGTAAGAGATGACACACGAAAGAGAGCGAGAAAGGAGAAGGACGTTTGAATTTAAAAGAGGAATGAAGAAGTTGATGCTAGGACTGTCATGTGAAAAGGGGGAGAGTCTTTGAGAGTGATCAATAGTGTTGAGTCTGCTGTAAATAAATATAAAAGTATATCTACTATTGCGAGTTTCCCCTTATTCCTAAAAATATTATATCTTATTTTTCGTATTCAATTTATCACTGCCGATAACCGCAACTATTTCATTTCCAACACCTATGGGTTGGCTGGAAGAGATCTCTTTTAGGGATAAGCCCACCTTTGTTCACATTGTGACTTCATGGTTTTTCTGTCCAGCTTATAAGTGCAATAAAAAAATGTTTATATTTTTAATAATTATTATTATTTATTTACTAGCGATCCCGGCGAACTACGTTTCGTTTGTTCTCGTCACCTTCCCTGGACTTCACGAATATTTCAAGACTAAAATCATCCAAATCGGTCCAGCCGTTCTCGAGTTTTAGCGAGACTAACACAAATAGCAATTCATTTCTATATAATATAGATTTAGTATGGGTTTGCTCTTGACTCCAGACCAAGCCAAGTGCGACTAAGACGGAGACTACTTATTGACGACGACTTATTAGTTGCATTATGGTTTTCGCCCACTAAACCGTACCATGCCATGACCGTGCTAGAAACGTTTCAGACACGAAAAGCAACACGATAGAAAGAAAGAAAGAAAGAAAATAAATTTATTCGACCTAAGAATTAACAAAAAAAAAATACATTGAGAGATTACTTAAGATTAAATACAGATCCCACGAGTAATTAATTAAAAATAGGTAAGTAGGCTTAAGTCGAAAAGGCACTCGCTCAGCATTGGCCGTGGCAGTAGCAGAACGCATACCACGACGCTGATTTTCAGCGAGTGCCTTATATAGATACGCACTACTATGCCCACTGAACGGATCGACAGAGTTCTGGGCTCGTATGCAACCCGTATGATACCCGTTTGTAATAGTTATTTGGTGGAAGTGAGCAAACCGCGTTTAGTTTAATATTTGGTAGACAAATCTACAGATAATCCTCTAATGACGCTCCTAGACGTTAAACAAAACAAATTTTCCCTTACCTTGATGTGGTCGAAGTTGTGTATGTTAATCTGTGGCAGATGCGACGGGTCTTCCAGCATCAGAAGACGCAATCCGTTTATGTGGTTGTCAAGAATGCATGCCTGGAAAACATAAAAATACCTATATATCATAAATTATCTTGAAAACTGCCTCGGTGGCGCAGCGGTTAGAGGGTCACATTTTAAAGCAACGGCCAGAGGTCTCGGGTTCGATTCCCGGGTCGGGCCAAAAATATGTACCTGGGTTTTTCTGTATAGAAATCCTCAAGGAAGCCCGGAGTTCGGAAGTTGTTTGTGTTTCACCCCCGTGCCTCGGAAAGCACGTAAGTCCGTTGGTCCTGCGCCTGATTTCTCTCGGGTCGTGTCAGATTGCTGTCGGGTCATGAGATCAGGTTATGAGAGTAAAAGGAAAGAGAGTGCACATGTGTTTGCGCACACACTTGTGCACTATAATATGTCCCGCGCAGTCGGTGAGTCGCTGTGACTGGCCACCGTAGTCGAAATCGGCTAGGGGACTATTATTATTATTATGATCTTGAAAAAGAAAACCCAATACCACCGATCCGTACAGTCGGCAAATCGTGTTGCTTTTCGTGTCTGATACAGTGTAGTGGGCCCAAATCTTTAGTTAGATCTTTGAAGTTCCACTCTCTTGCTGTGAATTTTATGAACATGCATGAAAAAAAAATCAAAATTCTTATCGGTAGAACATGATAACACGCGGTAAAACATGTTTTGGTAGAAGTTACCTAGTGGTATGAAAAGTCGCAACAAAATAGTCGCAAACCGCATCAAATTGGTTTAGCAAAATTCGAGATACAACGAACAAACTGACTAACGAATTGAGAACCACATTTTTTTAGTCGGTTAAAAGCCACAAAACTCGGCAGGGGCCCCCTGAAAACCAGCGTCAGGTCCCCCATGGGACCTAACTTATGCTGAGTGAGGTCCTCTTGGTCTGAACGTCACAAACACACATTGCGTCTGGCACGCACTGCTTGGCTGGCATTCAACTGGGTTACGTTTTTGTCTAATTGTTTTTGTTTTGTGTACACACTATTTCTGTAACTGCCAAAGCAGCAAAATTTTCCTATAGTTGTTGTCTAATAGACATTCTATCTGATAAAAAACTTATAGACACTTTACCAAAACCAATGGTTTTAAAACAGCATTTTATGCAACGATTTGCACAACTAGTGCGTTCGCTCCTAATAACTAGTTTTATAAACGTTAATAGGATTACTTTATACGAATATTACTAGAACACCAGTCTTATAAGCACACGTTAAAAAAACATTTAGCAAACCTTGCCTTTTAATCCTATAAGCGCATTTAATAGAATGGATAATTAAAAAAAAGAAAAAAATATGCGCCAGACAACACACCAATTGTCTGGTTTCGTGGTAAGGAATTTTCTTCCTTGTGTTACGAAGTACCAGACAACGATTATGACGGGGCGTCTCCCATAAATACTTAAATACAAATAACATCCATGACTTAGGTACAAATGTTTGTGTTTATCACACTAACATTTGCCCCTTGCGGGATTATAACCCGCGACGGCCGGCGTAATAGTCAGGAGCGCTAACCACTACACCAAACGCGTCGTCACCGGCGTAATAGTCAGGAGCGCTAACCACTATATTCAATTATTCATGGGTGTTGATCTTTATTTTCATTGTTCCCGTTGTGATGGATGCGTATGTGTGTGTGTTTGTGCTGTTTTTTTACCAATAAATGCATTTTCTTTCTTTCAAAACTGACCCGATATTCCGGTAGCCCAACAGTTTCCTCCATCCAGAGAGCCACATCTTCAACGTTCCATTTAAAGGCGTCAGGTAACTTCAGTTGGTCCACTGCCAACGAAGCTAGCTCGTACAATGTTGGGGCGAGCGAAGGCACGGTATGAGTTTTCTGAAAGGACGTTTGTTGGTTCATCATCATCATCATTATCAGCCAAAGGACGTCCACTACTGAACATAGGCTATCTATACTATAATATTATAAAGCTGAAGAGTTTGTTTGTTTGTTTGTTTGTTTGAACGCGCTAATCTCCGAAACTACTGGTTCGAATTGAATAATTCTTTTTGTGTTGGATAGTCCAGTTATCGAGGAAGGCTATAGGCTATATAACATCACGCTACGACCAATAGGAGCAAAGATATAGTGGTAAATGTGTAAAAAACGGGAGAAAGAAGTCACTATTCCACGCGGACGAAGTCGCGGGCAAAAGCTAGTAAATAATATTACGTTTTACACTAAGGCTGCATGTTCGATATTTTGTGTCGACTGTTTATCATGCGGAAAACTAATATATTTAACCTAGGAAGATAAGTATAAATCACCTGGACGAAAGGATCTCATTTTAAGTTACTAATGTAACTTACTAAAATTGTTAAAAGATGAAATATGAAACCAAAAATTGCGCACGGGCGGGATTCGAACCAGCATCTTTCTGGCAATCCGGGCCAACTGCTCTTCCAATTGAGCTACCGTGCCGTCGGTCCGACCGCGCGAAATTCTTGGTCTCATTGATACGTCATTGCGTGACGTTAGCGCCATCTACCCGTCTGTTTATGCAACAGCGGGTAGATGGCGCTAACGTCACGCAATGACGTATCAATGAGACCAAGAATTTCGCGCGGTCGGACCGACGGCACGGTAGCTCAATTGGAAGAGCAGTTGGCCCGGATTGCCAGAAAGATGCTGGTTCGAATCCCGCCCGTGCGCAATTTTTGGTTTCATATTTCATCTTTTAAGAATAAAATATGACACTGTGAGTGTTAAAAATATTGTAAAACCATTACTAAAATTGGTTATCGTCATCCAAAATCGGTTTCGTTTGACAGCTTTTACTTGTTCTTCTATTCCGATAGGAATATTAATTTTAAGATAATAATAGTGTCAACCTGTTTTTGACGTAAGGGTCCTCCTTCGGGTAGCAAGTGCATTTCGCGCACGTACTTCTATCAGCAGAAGGGTATATGCGTTGTTTCTCCGGTACAACGATAGATGGCGCTCGCTGCGGTATCAATATTTTTTTCGGTCGGCGGCGGGTAGGCTCCTCAGATTTCTTGTCCTGATGAAATGATTGTGTTTTGCTAGATTTCGAATAAGGGGGATTGATTTTAGCTGTCTATGTGTCTGATAATATACTGCCTCGGTGGCGCAGCGGTTAGAGGGTCGCATTTAAAAGCGGACTATGTCCTATGTCCAGCAGTGGACTAATATAGGCTGATGATGATGATGATGATGATGATTTAAAAGCGACGGCTGCGTAAGAGATCCCGGGTTCGATTCCCGGGTCGGGCAAAAAATATGTAGCTGGGTTTTTCTGTTCGGAAAATCTCGGGGAAGCCCGGAGTTTGGAAGTTTGGCGGTGTTTAACCCCCGTGCCTCGGAAAGCACGTAAAGCCGTTGGTCCTGCGCCTGATCTCTCTCCGGTCGTGGCAGATTGCTGTCCCATCGGGCTATGAGAGTGAAAGGAATAGAGAGTGCACCTGTGTTTGCGCACACACTTGTGCTTGTGCACTATAATATGTCCCGCGCAGTCGGTTAGTCATTGTGACTGGCCACGGCTAGGGGGGACTACTCAGAGGCTAAATGTTTTCTTCCTGATGACAGCTTGATGATATTAGGCTGTCTATAAATATAACGGAGCATAATATTTTTTAAATCTTACAAAATAAGAAGCTCATAGAAGTTATTAAATAGTTGTTGGTAATGGTAACCGATTATTATGATTTTAAAAGGTCACAAAGTCTCACAAACCAGCTTTTCTTCCTCCTCTTCCATTTGAAACTAATTTCCTTCAATAAATACTTGAAATAAAAACACGATTTAAAATATCGCTACCTATAAAAATCTTGTTTATTTTCGGAATGTCAATTTATGTCAATTTTACGATACACGTTTGTCAAGTGTCAATTTATTTTGCCGTCTATTCAAATCAAAGAGATGCATTATTTGGTTGCAAATTTGTCAAATTATAACTTTTTTTAAAGCGCAAATTCTAGGCCTTATTTTTGAATCACTCGCGTCAAGATGGCGTGTGATATGATTAAGATTATTTTCCGATTTTCGAACGAATATCAGTTTAACTCGGAGTGATTAAAAACGACTACTTTATTTTTCTATCTTGTAACAACGGCAATCCTTTCTGATTATAGCGCCATTTTCTGTCATTCTTTTGCTGATAACTTGGTGGGTCTTTATTTTATAGGATTGAATGAAAGAGTAGTACCTACCTGGAGGCCGATTCTTGCGGCATTCGAACTTTTTTCGTGTGGTAATTCGATTGTAAGTTTAACCGTTTTACCTAAAAAATCAAGTAAAATATCTACACGTAAAAAAACTAGCGCACGAACATAATCTAAATGCGTAGAAATCGTGACCCTGAGTTATCAAAAAAATTTTTTTCTTCGACAAAGTAAATTCGGTCGGTGAACTTTTTTCGTATACGAATTGCACGAGAATTGGCCTCCAGGTACAGAACATGTAATAGTAGTAATAGGAAATCTGGCTTTTTCACGAGCAAAGATGCATTTGTTCATCCTATATATTTTTTTCTTTTATCCCCAGGTCCACACCCGCCTCACGTACCTCCGTCACCTCATTGTGTCGTTGGCACAAGCGCGCGACATAGACCGAACGCTGCTCATCTTCTCACACGACCATTATGACGAGGAGATCAACCGCCTCGTGAGGACTATCGACTTCACCAAGGTAAGGCAGTGATGACCTTACGGTGGTTAGGCGGCGGTGACCACAAGGTGGTAAGGCGGTAGTGACCTCATAACAAGGCTGGCTCAAGCGCGCGACATAGACCGAACGCTGCTCATCTTCTCACACGACCATTATGACGAGGAGATCAACCGCCTCGTGAGGACTATCGACTTCACCAAGGTAAGGCGGCGGTGACCAAAATGTGGTGAGGCGGCAATGACCGCAAGGTGGTTAGGCGGCGGTGACCTTATGGTAATTAGGCGGCAGTACCTTATAATTTGGCTGGTTCAAGCTCGCGACATAGACCGAACGCTGCTCATCTTCTCACACGACCATTATGATGAGGAGATCAACCGCCTCGTGAGGACTATCGAATTCACCAAGGTAAGGCAGTGATGACCTTAAGGTGGTTAGGCGGAGGCGACCACCAGGTGGTTAGGCGGCGGTACCTTATAATTTGGCTGGTTCAAGCTTGCGACATAGACCGAACGCTACTCATCTTCTCACACGACCATTATGATGAGGAGATCAACCGCCTCGTGAGGACTATCGTCTTTACCACGGTAAGGCGGTGGTGGTTACCATAATGTGGTGAGGTGGCAATGACCACAATGTGGTGATGCGGCGGAGACCTTATGGTAATTAGGCGGCAGTACCTTATAATTTGGTTGGTTCAAGCTCGTGACATACCTAGACAGAACGCTGCTAATCTTCTCTCACTGCCATTATGATGAGGAGATCAACCGCCTCGTGATGACTATGCCCAAATAGTGTGCAAGCTATTTGGGCACCTTAGGTGGTAATGCGGCGGTGACCTTAAGGTGGTTAGGCGGACGTGTATATTTGTCTATTAAATGCCTGTACTTTTATCCGCAGGTGATGCAGATCTTCTACCCTTACTCCATCCAGACGCACCCTTACGAGTTCCCGGGGACAGACCCGCGTGACTGCCCACGCGACGCCAAGTTCGAGCAGTGAGTATATTCATATATCTCTATCTTAACCATTGGTAACAACTTTCGTGATTGATAGTTCAACTAATGGTTAAAAGTCGTAACCATTGGTTGAATAATTACGATTGTAACTTGCGTAGCCAATGGTTATTAAAATAGCTTGTCATGTTGCCGCGTCCTTTACTAAACGGGGACCATTTTGACACACAACGGCAATGGATGCCTTAATTTAGTTTTATTTTTTATTATATTTTGTATAATTTGCTTGATTTTAATGTATTATTATTTTTAAAAGATAAAATATGAAACCAAAAATTGCGCACGGGCGGGACTCGAACCAGCATCTTTCTGGCTTACCGGGCCAACTGCTCTACCAATTGAGCTACCGTGCTATCGGTCCGACCCCGCGAAATTGTTCTTGGTCTTGGTCTCATTTGACGTATCAATGAGACCAAGACCAAGCGTTGTAGTATTATTATTTACTTGTCTATGTATTTTTATTTTTTTGTGTGTGACATATAAATAATTATTCTATTCTATTCATTTCGTTATTTGATTAAGGGATTATTATTTATTCAAAACGCGCACAGAAGTATATATTTTACCGCTTGTATTCAACCAATAAATCGACCCTTATATTAAGCCTTTCATAAAACATCGTCTGTTTTTTATCATACCGCGCTGTGTGAAGAGTTCAACAATCCAATAATTACTGAACCGATTTTAATAAAAACGAGTATTTTCAGAGCGGTAAAACTCAAGTGCCTGAACGCATTACACCCGGACCTGCACGGCCACTACCGCGAGGCAAAGTACACGCAGACGAAGCACCACTGGTGGTGGAAGGCGAACCGCATCTTCAACCAGCTGCAGTGCACCGCCGGGCACACCGGTGAGTGTAATAACAGCTGCAACATCATTATCAACAACAACATCGTTATCAACAACAACATCGTTATCAACAACAACATCATTATCATCAATAACAATATCATCAATAACAATACTGTCATCAGCAACGCACATTTACCATCACAATCGCTCTGCATGACCTAAAGGTATGACTGGGAGAGAATGCTTTTAGCATTAAGTCCACCTTTTGTACACTTTTATTTGTGCAATAAAGTTTTTAAATAAATAAAAATAAATATCTAACGACACATACAATTTACACCATTATCATCAACGCCATCATGCCAGTAAAGTTGGCACTGAACCCTCAGTGCGCGAGTCCGACTCGCACTTGGCCGGTTTTTTTTATGTCATGCTTTTTTAAAAAACCTACAGGGCTAGTGCTCTTCCTTGAAGAAGACCACTACGTGGCCGACACTTCATCCATACACGCACACACATACACACACATACACACACACACACACACACACACACACACACACACACACACACACACACACACACACACACACACACACACACACACACACACACTTGCACTTAGTCTTATTTAGTCGGGGGATTTAAAACTCATTTCTCACCCACAGCAATTGCCGTTCTTGTGGGAAATTAAAAAAATAATATTATGACATGTTTTTTTTTAATCTCCTCCAGGGCTAGTGCTCTTCCTCGAAGAAGATCACTACGTGGCCGAGGACTTCATTCACATGCTGCAACTCCTGCGTTCCACTGCTGATAAGAACTGCCCCCAGTGCGAGATACTCTCGCTCGGTACATACCTCAAGACTTATCAGTACCATGTGAACGGAGATAAGGTTGGTGATATTAGCTGTTATAGAAAAAGACCTTCAAAAACTCACTATGGTTTAGCCGCCTAGGGTATGCTATTTTGAAGTTATCAATAATCGACACGAAAATTCCATGGAAAAAATTACCAATATGACCAATGCATTTTCTGGCAAGAGCGAAATCTTCAAATAGCATTCTCTGGGAGGGAAAATAAATAAATAAAAAAAACGCATTTAACACATGGTGTTTTATATCTCACCACTTTTAAAACATAAAGGTTGACATCCTTTTTTGAAGTCGGTTAAGAGAGTGTTTAACGCCCGAAATTAATAACCTATCAGTACCTTTACCATGAGTTTACGTGCGTTTTTACTCGCTAGCGAGGACGTAACTTTTGTATGAAAAATTTTAGTTCTGCAAGTGACCGCTAGGGGCGCTGTGCAATTTTCCATAATCTTTTTTTACGTAGTCGCTAGCGAGTAAAATCGACGTAAACTCATGGTAACGGTACAGGAATAATGAACAGTTTTCTTGACATTAGATATTTTTTATCTTCAAGAGATGGCGCTTATTTTAAAGTTACTTTAATTTTATATCTATTGATAGAAAGTTTTTGATTTCGGGCGTAAATCCAATCTAATGAAACCGACCACAGATAAACTCGCACAAATACGCTGCGTTTAAAAAATACTTTTATTTTTTCCCTTCAGAAGTAACATTTATGATGGGTCTATTCTCTCTTCCTACATCACGATATAAAATTCAGGTCTGGTATCTGCCTAACCACTTTTAAACTACAACCGCTAGCACACATGACACAAAAACTTCAATCAAAAGACGACGTGATGCGCAAGCGATTTTGGCACTTAAGGTGGTTAGGCGGCAGTGACCTCTATATTATTATGAGAATAGGCCCCTAGCACAGCACACGCTTTAAATGGTTAGCTTCAATAAATAAGTGTTGCTTCTCTATTTTGTTCACATTGTCACAATTTTTTTTTTCACTGTGTCATATTAATTAGAGATGTGCCGACTATGACTTTGGCCGACTAGCCGACTAGCCGACTAGTCGGCAGCAAATTGGCCGACTAGTCGGCCGACTAGTCGGCCAGGCCGATCATTACTTTCGGTAAAATCTGGGTGACGACGATATTTTTTTTTATATTACAAGATTCACAGCTCTAGTTATTTATTAGTTATTATATTACCGTGTAACCAAACTTACAGCCAATAACGAATCTACATTTTAATTTTCAAATTTTATACATCGACAATCATAAGCAAATAAGTAAGTGGGTTCTCCTCACACTGTGTGTTTTATTGGTGTTTAATGAAATAAAGAATATATAACGTTCAATTACTAAGCTAACACAGTGCAAATAATTGAATTAATAGTGAAATTAACTAAATAAGATTGTTTGCGTCATGTCATAAAATAAATCACGCATTTGTTTTTTTTTTTGACGAATTGGAGGGAGAAGATAGCAGTAAAGTGAAGTGCAATCAGTGTCAAGCAGTTATTTTTCGTGGTGGTCAGGGGAAAAGGCAAATACTACGAGTAAACATTCACAACTGATGCTTCAACTAGGTTCTTATTAATCCTTATTAATTTCGAGATTGAATAACTTTGGGATGTCAAAGGAAGAGTTCCTTTTTTTATGTTATACTTGAACCTACTTATTATGATAGGATTAGGATTATTTGCTTTAACCTATATTTTGTTATTTTATAAAAGACTAAAGGAAGAGTTCCTATTTAATTTTTCTACCAATTATTAAATTGTATTGTAAACTGCAACTGTTATTCTTATAATAACAAGAGTAAAGATACAATTTCATTTCAATCACTCTATTTTTTAAGCATATTAATTAACATGAGTCTGAAGCGGGCCGACTAGTCGGCGGATTTAGCCGACTAATCGCCGACTAGTCGCCGACTACAAAAATGGCCGACTAGTCGGCGACTAGTCGGTACATCTCTAATATTAATATAGCCAAGCTAACCACACTACAAATCTATTTACCATAACCTTTTATTAATATTTTTAAAATATAAAGAACATTTGTGAATAAAATCGAACGACTATTAACTGTAGTCTAGCCGCCCAGTGTTCATTTGACGTTTCCAATTATGACAGCAAATGTCAGAAAGTTTGACAGTCATTCCTTTCATTTTGTATTAAAATTGAAAACAAGGCCTAGGCCATTATTCAACTATGAACAGTACCCCAATCACGAACATTTGACGTATACGTCACGTAATCGTACCGAGTTTACGTCAGTCGGCAGCACGAAGCACTCCCGTGTCGTGTAGTAAGCTCGAAAGCATTACCGCAGGTGAAGTCATACTAACGTAAATATGGCACGTCCAGAAACAAGTTAAACGATCTATTTAGTTAAAATTATTAAAATATATATTGTTATTCGAGTGTCAAATTTTTAGTTAGTTATACGTCCGATAGAGGCGCTTTCAAATACTCATACAAATGATGACGTTGCGATACGAATACTTTGACGCAATTTTTCGTGATTGGGGTACAGGATCCAGTATAATTTCAGTTAACTATCACGCAAAAACGCCACAGAAATTGACATGTCATAGTCACTTGAATCAACTGTAACATTTTAACGATTATTTGCTAAAGTAATTAATAGTTTAATTTGTAAATACTCATGTATGAAGAATAGGACAGTTTGTTTCTGAATACAATGTTAATTATGCATGTCGTGGCAACAACACTATAAACTAGTCATTTCTTGTATTGTGTGATTGTGAAATGTATGCTTTGTTGGTTGTCCTTAAATTAAATAAAATAATATAACAAATCATCAATAAGAGTGCTCGTAGCGCAGTGGTGGCAGCGCTTTGGTAGTGATACCGAAGTTAAGCAACTTACGGCGCGGTCGGTGTTTGGATGGGTGACCATTCCGACCATATAAGTGACGTATATCACGAGCATCTCCGTGCTTCGGAAGGCACGTTAAGCAGTTGGTTCCGGCTTATATCGGTTGATATTAGTCGTTAAGCCTAGTCAGAGGCCCTAAGGGCGGCTTGATAAAATCTGACAGCAAGGTTGGTCGCTTGCCTTGCAAACACCCCTCCGCCAATCCGCACTGAGCCCGCGTGGTGGAGTATGGGTCATACTACCTCACACTTGAGGTAAGGCCTTTGCCCAGCAGTGGGATGCTTACAGGCTAACTTATTTATTTACTATACAAATCTTTAAATAGTAATTCTCTGGGCGACTAAGCTCCGGTATCAAATATGACTTGTAGTGTGGTCCAAGCAAAACATACAAACAAAGCTGTAGACATATCTATATATGGCTTTATGTATGTGTAAAACAGAGAAAGAAACAGTTGACTCTGAACTACATACAACAAGTGAAGGCAGCGAACGAAGAAAGAAGAAAACGGATGCTTGATACTCAAACATGGAACTTCCAAGTCTACCCTAATCTGTATTCGAATACGCAAAAGGTTCATATTTGTTTAGCAGCATGATTCGCATACCCGGTCATCGTATTAATGGACCTGTTACACATGTCATGCCCCCCCCCCCCCCGCTTCCCCGCTTAAGCACCCGCGTTCGACCCCTTAGACAAAGCGTCTTTAGCATCGATACAGTCGCGATGCTAACGCGTGCTAGCGTCGCGACTCACGCAACATATGAACAGATTTAATTTGGCATCGATGCTGTTGCGCGTTAGTATCGATGCAGTCGCCAATATACACGGTGTTACTTTGCATCCTTGCCATATTCACAGAGGTAACTATATTACGGACACTGAACTCAAATTATTAAAACAATAATTAATTTAATTAAATTATTGAAAAATAGTGACCTAAAATTTTGATTATTTAATTTTATCGACAATCTAGGCCACGCCCACTTGGTTTATTCCTATTGCGACTTTTGCACGTGCGAGAAAAATATGATGTATTCCTATGTGTACTGCAAAACCAAATTTTCCTAACACTTATTGAGCTTTATTTATGAGAGTCTCTTGTTTATCTAAAGTTGTAGGTACTGTTCCCTTCTTTTAACTCTTTGAATATGGCAAGGATGCAAAGTAACACCGTGTATAGTACATAATTTGTCAATGTCCAGCTTCTGCATTGCGACTGCATCGATGCTAACGTGTGTTAGCATCGCAACTGTATCGATGCTTAAAGTAGCGCAAGATTGTCATTTTGCGACTGCATCGATGGTAACGCGCGTTATAGGTTAACCGCGAAATTGAGACATCGCCTGCGGGGAACAGGGGCGTGGGGGGAGGCGATTGCGGGGCGCGCAAGGGGTGCGGGTGGCGTGGAAACACCCGCCTACGCTGCTCACTAACCGCGCTCTCGTCTCTCCCCGCACCCCTTTGTACAGCAGGCGCGGTCTCAACTTCGCGGTCTACCTATAGCAGGGATGGCGAAGCTTTTAAGATATGCGTGCCAAAAAATATCTCGATTTTTTTTTAGGGCGTAACGTGCCAAGAGTTTTTTTTAAATATATAGCATCGCGATTGTATCGATGCAAAAAGTAGCGCAAATGTGTCATTTTGCGACTGCATCGCTGCTAAAAGTAGCAGTGTGCAAAGGGTCTTCGTCCGATTCGTGTCAATACAATACACAGTTTTTGATACCGCGCAGTGACAGGTCCATTATTACGATAAAGGTCGTTCACCACTCAACCGTACCATACCACGACCGCGCTAGGAACGAGTCAGACACGAAAAGCAACACGATACGTTCTACCTAGCCCACTGAACGGATTGACAGCGTTCTGTCTCACCGTTATATGGAGCAAAAACATATTTAAATGGTTTAGAATGTTTTATTAACACTCACAGTGTGACTACGGCAGTTGCAATACCGTCAGCAGTCAGTAATAGCAACTCATAAGTTTTTATTCGCGCTTAGACCCGTCATGTCTAATAGTTATTGCAATGCAACGCAAGTTTAAAATCCTATACTCACAGTGTCATATTTGTATTCTTGGTTTCTTATTTCATCTTTTAAGAATACAAATATTATTATTAATTGTAAGTAATTATTTGTGTATTTTATGTATGTTTATTTTGCCTATATATATTTATATCTTATTAATTATTTGTGTAATATTAGTATGTATGTTTATGTCGACATAATTAATGCATTTTATATATTTTTTATATTACCCGCTCAGTTATTGCAAATGTTCCGCCACTGATTAAATTTTCTGCATTCCCAAGCGGTTGACTGGTAGAGAATGCCCTAAGGCATTAAGTCCGCCAATTGTACAATTCACAGTGCAATAAAGTTTAAATAAATAAATATGACACTGTGTTAATAAAACATTCTAAACCATTGAATAGCGAATCGTTATCATTTCCAAGTTGAATTTATTCTGTAACTAACTACTTGGCCCGCTGTTGCATAAACAGACGGGTAGATGGCGCTAACGTCACGCAACGACGTAACCATAAGAGACCAAGAATTTCGCGCGGTCGGACCGACAGCACGGTAGCTCAATTGGAAGAGCAGTTGGCCCGGTAAGCCAGAAAGCTGCTGGCTCGAGTCCCGCCCGTGCGCAATTTTTGGTTTCTTATTTCATCTTTTAAGAACATATTTTGCTGGTGCTGATACGCTCCATGCATGGCACGCGTCGGTGTGGGTCGATGACGGAACGGTTTAGTGGGCAGGGTGTTGTTTTTTTTTCAGTACACAGACAATTTTTTTTGACTGTCACGTTCCTAGCTCGGTCATGTTATGCTTCGGTGGGAAAACACCTTAACACGTTCCGGGACAGTGCCCGCCTACAGGCGTGAAAACAATAAAACATCTATTGTGTCTGGAGTAGTGTCCCGGAACGTGTTAACCAGGTTCTAGTCCTAGAGCTTGAGTCCATACATTTTTATTTAATGGTATTTAATTTTGAATGCTTGACTTTTTTGTAGTTATATTGTAGTTGTATGGTTGATGGTATGAATTAATCCTTAAGGTAATTTATCATAATTGAGGTTATTTGTTCACATTTATACTAGTTTCATTGACGTATTTATTTAAACATAACTGATTGTAGCATGTTGTTTGCTAGAAAATGAATATTGGTTATTCATTTTTAACTGTTTGACCTTAATCTTAAGTCACCATAATAATATAATAGTGTTTCATTAAAACATAGTATTTTAAAAAATTTAGGGTAACTTTGAAAAAAAAACCTACACTTTATCTTTCAGGGACATTATATTTTTGATATATTGAATGTGGAAAGCGAACCCAGTAACTATATTTTAGAAAGAAAGAAATTAAATACATTTTTAAGGGCCTCACACACACACACACACACACACACACACACACACACACACACACAAACACAAACACATACAGTATAACAAACATAATTTTGTGATACTTGGCCCATAAAAATAGAAATAAAAGAAAACTAATGGGACAAAGCACTAAAACTCAACAACAAGAATAACATAACAAAATCAGATTTTATGACTGTTTATATTTAAATGATGGCCTTGTTGGCATGCTAGTTCCATATTGCTTTTTAAAATGTCCAAAGTTAAGTACAGTGCTAGCACATCAGTCTACATATTATTGTTTAAAAAACAAATCCTTATTACAACTACATAAGATACTACTGTCACTCGCGTAAATGAAAAGATTTCGTAGGCTGATAAAATTTTAACGAGAACACGTAGGAATACTATATAAGCATAAGGAAAAACCAAAAAATACCGCGGGCTAACTCGTTTCAGCGCCATCTATGATCGCGCGTTAGCACTAAACTTGGTAAGAACATTGACGCATCACTCAAATACATTCAAATATCGAATCAAACACCACCATGTTAACCTAGACGTGCTGTTGTACGTGCCAAAGGTAATTGTATTAACGTAAATGTATAAAAGAAAAATGTATGGATTTAGCTCTTGTACTAATTACTGCTCGGAGTTGGTTGTATGAATCTGAGCTAAAAAATATTGACGTAATTAATACGCTTTCGGTGGATAAGCTGCAATGATAAATTAATAAATAAATAATACACAAACAATCAAAGTAGGTAACTGGTGTAGTCGTTCATTTTAGAGATGACGAATCATCGGTATAGGTAAACCGCTTCATTGAGACTTCGCCTGCGGGGTGGCGGGGCGAGGGGGGAGGTGAGAGCGTGGTGCGTGAGAGGCGCAGGGTGTGTCCGCGCCGCCCGCACCCCTCACGCACCCTGCTCTGGCCTCCACGCCCCGCCCCTCGCAGGCGAAGGCTCAATGCAGTAGTCTATCTATAGGTTATTATCGTCAGCGCGTTAGCAACAGAGTCGTGAGGCCACAATGTCAATAGAGATAGGAATATACAGCGCGCCGCTTTATCGGTATAGACCATAAAACTATTATCCCTTTTGGGGATAGTACTTCTATGGTATAGACCCACCAACTTATCTGAAGAACGACAGCATGGCGCCACGATAGAAAAAGGGTTGCCATTTTTACAAAAAATAACACTTCTGTTGTTTTTATATTCGCCGTAACTACATGGTGAAAAACTAAAAACGTATTACTGCGAATGGCATTCTCTATAAGTTATACCTAAAGATATTTGAAATTGCGGGCCATTCCTCTAGTTTATAGTTACTTATCACCGATAAAAATAAGAGGTTCACGAAAATGGACTGCCATAATATTATTTTACATAATAAATGAAAATAGACAGTGTTTGATAATACGCCTATTTACGCTTACAAGAAGTTTTGAACATCAATAATTGTAACACTGACTTCTACCGGCAGCAATGACGTTTTCAAAGTGACATCTGTAGTTCCATTTTTGGCCATTCTTCAGGTAAGTTTTGCAAAGTGCAAGCGGGATAGACATGACATTGACAGGACTCAGTTGAAAACACGCCGGCCGGCTGTAGTGCTATTTGGCTAAGGTCGATAGTATACTTAGGCCCACTTGCGCACGGTGACTTAACCCAGCATTACGCTAACCCAGGATTAAATCATCGTTCTGTCTCTGTCACTTTATATGACGTTGACAGAGACAATGATGATTTAATCCTGGGTTACGCTAACCCAGGATTAAATCATCGTGCGCAAGTCCCACTTAATGGTTGATAAAATAATTAGTGGCATCGCATTTAGTTTAAAATTTTTTTTTGGCATGGTTCACAATATGCAATGCGCGTGAGTGTACGTTAGCACTAGTTAATGTTTATTTATACTCGTAATTTGGCTTGTAAAAACTGCATTAGATTAGTACGTAAAAGTAATTACCACTGTATTGGAACCAAGGGCCGTAACTCGCCGAGACGCCATTAAATATATCGCCAAGTGAGTAAGGCACTGTTGTGTGTGTATACATATACAGGAGCTCTACTTTTACCACTCACCACCCTAGGGTCACTGTTAGCGACGCGATTAAACGAACATTTGTTTTTAATAAGTTAATTAATATTGTATTTTACCTTGCTACTTTATGTCTGAATAGTTTCTCTTTTTTTACCTAAAAATGCATGGAACACTTGTACTGTTATTTATTCTATGTAAAATCTAAACTCGCAAGGAGCGCGAGGGGTGTGAGGGGCGCGGGACGTAGGCGCGCTGTGCAGTTCAGTTGAGATATTTTTCAAAACCAGTCTAAATGCGAGCCCCACGCACGCCACACGCTACTCTTCTCAATAAAAGCTGTAACCTACCGTCTTTTCAAAAATATAGTCAAGTTGTCGTCAAAGTTCAGTGTTTTCACTTTTCTACACCTACTGCATGTCTACACCGCCTTCACTGGTCTTCAAGCCGGATCATCGATGTTCCACACGCCACCGCGGAGTACGATAATGGTCAAAACACGCAGTACCGCACGCAAGGAAAGTCATTTGAAGGACGCTGACTCTGCTGCCGTATGCTGTAGTGAACCGCAGCTTGAAATGGAAGGTGACGATGAGAGAAAGGAAATAGCAGCTGACGTTGAACGACCTGGAACAAGCAGTGTTAAAAAGGAAGAATTAAAAAATAGCACCTCAGAAAACGTTCCGGTACCACCCTTGATAAACCAAGCCAAATCAAAAACGAAAAAGTCCTCGTCGTCCGCGATGATAGCTCAGAAGAAGAGGCTCGAGCTGGAGGCAGCACAGGAAAGAGCTCGCATCCAAATGGATCTGATTCAAAAAAAGCTAGAAGCTGATCTAGCAGCAGTTGAAGAACAATACAGTCCATGTACGTCGAAGTGTGATAGCGATAGTCATTATGACAGCCGTGGTATCGAAAAGTGGATGGAGCGCAGCCAAAACGAGTTGGAGAAGCAGAAAGCTAACAACAATGGCAATAACAATGGCTACCTGTTTCCGCCGTCGGGTGCCGACGGCCCTGAAGATCCAATTCAGCAACTGGCAAGCGCACTAAAAGGGTTGGTAACCACATCCGCATCGGCTAATCACAATGCTAACCTACTTAGTCGAATGAGCACACCAAGAGAGCTACCTTTATTCTTTGGTGACTATATGGAATGGCTCTCATTCAAGAACGCATATGATGAGTCCACACTCGTATGCAACTACAGTGACAAAGAAAACTTATGGCGCTTAAGGAAGTGTCTCCGTGGACCTGCTAAAGAAGCAGTCACAGCCTTGTTTGTCAGCACCACATCACCTGCAGTAGTGATGTCAACCCTAGAACTTCAGTTCGGAAATCCAGATTTAATTATTACAAGAATACTACAAGATGTCAAAAAACTTAACCCGTTGCCACAAGAATACTACAAAGACATAGTGCCTTTTTCTATAAAAATAAAAAACTTCGTGGTATCCGTGCAAGAACTCAAGCGTGACGAATACCTACATGGTACTGAAGTGTTCAACTTGATCCTATCCAAGTTGCCTACTGTGTTGCTGTCCAAGTGGGCCGACTATAGTTTCCCGCTTATATCTGAACGCAAGAAGTCTAAGCTCGATATATTATCTGAGTTTCTTAGTATGGAAGCCATAAAGACATCTACGTGCAGTGCAAACTTAATGAACATTCGGTGGGACAACAAGCGTAAATACAGTGATCAAAGTTATGAACAATCACAAACTGTTTTAGTGCAAAGTGATAAGAAGGACGAACTGATAGAAAAGTGCCGATATTGTCGTGTTTCTAAACATAAACTAACTGACTGTAAAAAGTTTAAAAAATCATTACGTAAGGACCGCTGGTTTTATGTGCGACGCGTAGGTTTATGTTTTAAATGCCTTATCGCCCGCCACGATAGGCAAACCTGTCCCGCTGCAGTCTGTGACGTAGACGGGTGCGGGGAGCCTCACCACCGCCTACTTCATTACGTACCGAGCGCGCGTCAAAACAACGACGCGCCGCAAGCGCATCCTAGCGATAACGCCGCGGCTATCCCAGAGACTGAAACCAGTGTCCAAAGTGACTTAGTGACTCATATCAACACAAACAGCTGTTCAGTGTTACTAAAAGTAGTGCTTGTGAACATTCATGGACCTAAAGGTGTGTTTAGAGCTTGTGCTTTACTCGACGACGGCTCCACCGTGTCAATCATAAGTTCTTCACTTGCGGAGCGCGCAGGTTTACGCGGCCGTAAACAATCCATGCGAGTGCGCGGTGCGTGGGACAGTACCGAACTAGTGTGTGAAACGGAACTGTTGGACTTAACGTTATCTAATAAACTCGGTGAGATGTTCGATATCCAAGTACAACGTGTAAACGAGCTTAGTTTACCACAGCAAAACTTAAACGTAGTGCGATGTGAGAAATATAGACACTTACTTGAACTCGAAAGTGAACTGTGCTGCGCCCCTCTGAAACCGGAAGTGCTAATCGGACAGGATAATTACCACTTACTCTTACCTTCAAGAATCGTGACGGGCGGGCCGAACGAACCGTATGCCACTCGCACGCCCCTGGGCTGGTGCCTGCACGGCCGGGTGCCGCCGGCGTCTTCGTTAGCGCCCTCACAACACTCCACACTCTTCATCACTACCGACGAGGACGCTGTAAATGACAGCTGCAGTGACCTTCGCGATATTCACGACGAGGTACGCCGTTTCTTTTCGATCGAGTCTATGGGGAGCTCAGCTGCTAAGCCACGTCAGAACTCAGAAGATCGACGCGCTCTGGAACACCTGAAAAATACATCCAGACTCGTTGACGGCAGATGGGAGGTTGGATTACCTTGGAAAAACAATGATTGTGTAATGCCTGACTCCTTACCATTAGCTATGACCCGGTTGAAACACGTTGAACAAAAGATGAGAAAAAACAGAGAATTCGCTGAAAGGTACCACGAACGCATCCAGCATCTGTTTCAAAATGATTACGCAAAAGAACTTAAAACTAATGAAAATACAAACAAAACTTGGTACTTACCTCATTTCGGCGTTGATAACCCGAACAAGAAGAAATTACGTTTGGTGTATGATGCTGCAGCCAAAGCCTGTGGACTATCCCTCAATGACTATCTACTCAAAGGGCCAGATCTATTAATGTCACTTTTTGGAATAATGTTACGGTTCCGTGAGAATAAAATAGCCGTGACAGCCGACATTAAAGATATGTTTTTAAGAGTCAAGATTCGCCCAGAAGATCAAGATGCCTTAAGATTTATATACAGAGGTGATCCTACCAAACCATTTAACCCTGAAATGTTAAAAGAGCCGTTAAAAACATATGTGATGACGTCATTAATTTTTGGCGCGAATTGTTCACCATTCATCGCACAATTCGTAAAAAACAAAAACGCTGACCGCTTCCAGTCAACAATGCAATCTGCAGTCACAGCTATACATACC
This sequence comes from Pyrausta aurata, assembly GCA_963584085.1. Classification (NCBI taxonomy): domain Eukaryota; kingdom Metazoa; phylum Arthropoda; class Insecta; order Lepidoptera; family Crambidae; genus Pyrausta; species Pyrausta aurata. The sequence goes on from OY757281.1 coordinate 1,593,234, forward strand.
CAACACTACGTAGACGACTATATCGATAGCATACCCGATGATCAAACAGCTGTTCAACTGATAAGCGATATAATGTACATTCATTCACAAGGTGGCTTCGAGTTACGTAACTGGAATAGCAACAGCGGGACCGTGCTAGACAGCGTTCCAAAACAGGCTCTGGGGAGTACGGCTGTAAAGTTCAAATTGTGTCAGCAAAATGATGGTGATCGAACACTTGGCCTTATATGGCATACCGAAGACGATACTTTGCGTTTTGATGTATCATTCAAGAAAGTACCAGAGAACATATTAAATGGTCAGAAAGTACCTACTAAGAGAGAGATGCTACGAGTTGTTATGTCTATCTTCGATGTGTATGGATTTTTATCGCTATAGGTAATAATGTGTGGTAGGTGTTGAATAAATGATGACTCCAACTTACGGTTTGATGTTATATATTGTTACAGTCCACACATCAAGTAAATAGTTCAGAAGGCACAATAAATAAGCAGAAGAAATAGCACAAACACACGATAGATAGTTCAAGAAAGCACAGAGATAGTTTTTAGCAAGAAATACATAAAGAAATAAGAAGTATATAAGCGATAGCGAGATCGTATGCGTAGAAACTGAGCAAGGCAAGCATGCGCTCCGCGTCGTGGCTAAGTTCCGACTGGACTGGCCGGTGCCGTGTCGATGCGCGCGCGCAGCTGTACATAGCCGGTCACATAAGGCATCGCGCGAGTCTAGGGATGTAGATGTGTCGATAACTATTGATACCGATACCGAAACCGATTACGGGTGCACATCGCATACTATTAGTGTAGAATATTTGTGTTGTAAATATAATAATTAAATAGGTTTAAGTAATTATAAATATTGTAAATAAATATAGTTATATTAGTGAATTGCGACTGTAAAATATTTATGTGTACTATGTTAATAATTAGTTTTAAGGTTTATGTAAATATAATATTAAGTTTATATATTAATAAAGAAGTGTAGGAAGTATCCCTACACCACCCCCCTCCAGAGACCGTCAAGGGCGATAAAAATCGGTAAATTTCACCCTACGTCCAGAACGAGTTACATATTCTTTTTGAGGTTCTGGATCAGATTCTTCAATGTGGTCAGTCAGTATAAAGGCCGGTTTCAGGCGGTCAATTGATACTGTGACTTGTTTGTCCTTTAAAAGAATCTTGAAGATTTTATCCCCCCTAGATAAGACTTTGTGTGGCCCAGAATAAGCAGGTTGTAGTGAACCACGTGATGCGTCTTCTCGGAGGAAAACGTGATCACATGTGGCCAGTTCTTTATAAATAAACATCCTGGGCTTGTTATGGTGTGAAGCTGGAGTGGGCTTTAGTCTCTGAGCAAGATTTCGAAGACGTGCAGTAAATTCGGATACATCAGTGGTACCTCCTGTGCCAGTGTCGAAGAATTCGCCTGGTAGGCGTAATGGTTCGCCGTAGACCATCTCAGCGGAAGACGCCTGTAAGTCTTCTTTGAAGGATGATCTAATGCCTAGCAACACCCAAGGTAACGATTCTGTCCACCTATCGTTGGCGTGGCAAACTATTGCCGCTTTAAGTTGGCGATGGAATCGTTCTACGAGTCCGTTGCAGGCCGGGTGGTAGGCTGTGGTCCGCTTGCGCTCGAATCCGACCATAGTAGACAAGCATTGAAAAAGACTAGACTCAAATTGTCGCCCTCGGTCCGTAGTTATGCTCGTCGGGCAGCCAAATCGAGCTATCCAAGTTGACAGCAATGCCTTAGCTACTGTCTCGGCTGTCATGTCCGCTAGCGGTACGGCTTCCGGCCATCGGGTGAACCGATCTACGGCCGTCAGGCAGTACCGGTAGCCTTCGGAAAGAGGTAGGGGTCCGATCAAGTCTATATGGACTTCTTTAAAACGCGCTCGAGGTAGATTGTATGTGCCTAAAGGGGCACTCACATGCCGAGTTACCTTAGCGCGCTGGCACTGAACGCAGCTACGGGCCCAGTTCCTGCAGTCTCTTTGTATGCCCGGCCAGACGAAGCGTTCTGAAACCAACTTAGCAGACGCCTTACAACCAGGATGGCTAAGGGAGTGCAGGCTATCGAAGACTCGTTTGCGGAAGAATTTCGGAACAAATGGCCTGGAAGTCGGTGTACTGACGTCGCAATACAGGGGAACGCGACTTCCAGGAACTTTAAACTCTTCAAATTTTAAAGATGAGCCTTCCGCAAGCAGTTTGGCCAGCTCTAGGTCAGTGGCTTGTCCTTGAGCGAGATGCTCGAGGTTTACTGGCGTTTCCAATTCCTCAATTCGCGACAAGGTATCAGCCACAACATTATCCTTGCCAGATATGTGACGGATGTCTGTCGTGAATTGAGAAATGAAGTCTAGATGTCTATACTGCCTAGGCGAACAATTTTTCTTCCTTTCGTGGAAGGCAAAACTGATGGGCTTATGGTCAGTATAGACAATGAAGTGCCGGGCCTCGAGCATGTGCCTAAAATATTTGACCGCTTCGTAGATCGCGAGAAGTTCTCGATCATACGGCGAGTACTTGGTCTGAGATGGGCTCAACTTCCTGGAAAAGAAAGCTAAAGGTTGCCATGCGTCGTCTTTGAGCTGTTGCAGGACCGCGCCGATAGCTTTGTCCGAAGCGTCGGTCACTAAAGCGAGTGTGGCGGAGCAGTCAGGGTGAGCTAGTAAGGCGGCGTTGGCAAGGCTTTCCTTTGAGGCTTCAAAGGCATCTAAAGCTTTACCTGTGAGGTCGATGGGCTGTGTTCCCTTAAGCGTTCCCGTCAGTAAGGCATGAAGTGGAGCTTGTATTTCGGCTGCGCGAGGAAGAAATCTCCGGTAAAAATTGATCATGCCGAGAAAAGCTCTTAACTGTCGCACGTTGGTGGGGCGAGGGAAATCCTTGACGGCCTGTACTTTGACGTCTAGAGGTCTGGTACCGCTCCCGGAGATGCTGTAACCTAAAAATTCTACCTCCGACACTCCGAAGACGCACTTAGAGGTGTTTATGACCATGCCGTAGTTTTTCAGCCTGGTGAAGATCTGGCGAAGGTGCTGCTCATGCTGGACTTCATCTCGCGAAAAAACTAAAAAATCGTCTAGGTACGTATAGACGAAATCAAGCCCTCTAGTTACTTCGTCTACAAACCTTTGGAAAGTCTGGCCTGCATTCCTAAGCCCGAAAGGCATAAACGGCAATTCAAACAGGCCGAACGGTGTGGTGATGGCAGTTTTGGGAATGTCCTCTGCACTGACAGGTATCTGATTGTAGGCTTTTACCAAATCCAGGGTACTGAAGACTTTGCAGCCAGCTATACTATGGGCAAAGTCGTGGATGTGCCTTATCGGATACCTATCAGGTACAGTGCGAGCATTCAACATGCGGTAATCACCACACGGTCGCCACCCGTTGTCTTTCTTCGGTGCCAGGTGTAACGGAGAAGACCAAGGACTTTCCGAAGGTCTGGCTGTACCATCAGCTAGCATGGACTGAAATTCCTGCTTCGCAATTTTCAGCTTATCAGGAGCTAAGCGGCGAGGATTGGAAAAAACTGGAGGCCCTGGGGTCGTGCGGATGTGGTGCACAGTGTTGTGTGGTGTGTTGCGGTGTGCACCAGCTGGTCGTGTTATCTCTGGAAAGTCATTTAATATTTTATGATATCGAGTCACGCCAGTCAGAACTTTTACAGAGTACACATTACAATTAACCAATTCAGCTACGGCAGATACAGTAGTTAGGTTGTCAACTAAGCGTTTGTTACGGCAATCTACTAAAAGGCTATAAAAGTTAAGAAAATCTACGCCAATAATTGGTTTCGTAACATCAGCCACTACAAAGCGCCAAGGAAAGGTTCTACGTAAGCCTAGGTCTAAGTTTAAGTGTAAATAACCATACGTAGCTATTTTTGTGTCGTTGGCTGCACTCAGTTCATAGTTTGTTCGCGCACGACGGTCACGGAGCACTGATCGGGGGAAGACACACAAGTCACTTCCGGTGTCGACGAGAAATTGTGTCTTCGAAACTCGATCCGTGACGAATAGGCGACCGGTTGGAGGATTATGGCAATCGTCAGTCGCCATCACCGACTGCCGCTGGCGTTTCCCGACTTGAAGTCGCAGGGGCGAATGCACTTCGTCGCTTTGTCACCGAACTTGCCGTGGTACCAGCAGAGCGGGAACTTGCGGTAGTTCGACTGGGATCTCTGCCTGGACTTGGATCTGTCTCGGTTCGGCTGGCGGGACCTGCCGCGGTTTTTCGTGGACAGCTGTTGAACTTGCCTCCGAAGTTCGGCAATTTCCCTGGTTAAGTCGCTAAGCACGGATCCGGGAACGGGTTGGTTTACAGCGGCGACTCGGGGCGTTGAAGCAGCAAGTTCGTTGACTCTGTCGGCCAAGTCAGCTAAGTCATCCAGGGTTGCGGATGAAGCTTGACCCGCGAGGACTGTCTGGATGGCATGAGGGAGACGACTTATCCAGATGGTCTTCAAAAAATCGTCATGGACTTCCAGGCCAGCAAGACTTTTGAGGTGACGAAGAAAGCTGGACGGTTTCCTATCGCCGAGCTCCTCATGCATTAGCAGCTGTTTCAGCTTCTTCTCGTTGGATGCAGAGAGTCTCTTTATCAGCTCGGTCTCAAGCTTTTCGTATTTGTAGTCGGCTGGCGGTTTTATAATGACGTCTTTGACCTCCCTGGAGTATTGGTTGTCCAACTGGCTGATGACGTAATTAAATTTCGTCGTGTCATTGGTAATGCCCGCAATAGCGAATTGACCCTCGACTTGGGCAAACCATATCTCTGGTTCTTCCGGCCAGAATGGAGGAACCCGAGCGCTGACCTTATAAACATCGCCACGGTCTATCGATACTCGCACATCACTAGCGTTGCTTGGTGCGCCATGTGCTTCACCTTCGTCAGCCATCTTGTGCTCGTTGTAGGGTCACCAGTATAGGTAATAATGTGTGGTAGGTGTTGAATAAATGATGACTCCAACTTACGGTTTGATGTTATATATTGTTACAGTCCACACATCAAGTAAATAGTTCAGAAGGCACAATAAATAAGCAGAAGAAATAGCACAAACACACGATAGATAGTTCAAGAAAGCACAGAGATAGTTTTTAGCAAGAAATACATAAAGAAATAAGAAGTATATAAGCGATAGCGAGATCGTATGCGTAGAAACTGAGCAAGGCAAGCATGCGCTCCGCGTCGTGGCTAAGTTCCGACTGGACTGGCCGGTGCCGTGTCGATGCGCGCGCGCAGCTGTACATAGCCGGTCACATAAGGCATCGCGCGAGTCTAGGGATGTAGATGTGTCGATAACTATTGATACCGATACCGAAACCGATTACGGGTGCACATCGCATACTATTAGTGTAGAATATTTGTGTTGTAAATATAATAATTAAATAGGTTTAAGTAATTATAAATATTGTAAATAAATATAGTTATATTAGTGAATTGCGACTGTAAAATATTTATGTGTACTATGTTAATAATTAGTTTTAAGGTTTATGTAAATATAATATTAAGTTTATATATTAATAAAGAAGTGTAGGAAGTATCCCTACATCGCCAATTACGATCAACGGAAAGATAATTTTTCAAGAAACGTGGCGACTAAAAATCAGCTGGGACGATCCTGTCAATGATGAAATATACGAAAAATGGATAAAATGGATTGAAATAATAAAATCATTACATAACGTAAGATTGCCGCGTCATTATTCGGCTGCTACGAGCGGCGCTACGACGTTATCGAGCGAGACAGAGATAGACAATAAAACCTGCCGGGCGTCCTTGTCGCACCCCGATTCATTAGCCGCCAACAGTGCTACGAATCTCGTAGTAGATAACGGTTTTGCTACGAAGCCTACAAGCAATGATGCTACGGCGCCGATACAAAATAACATGCCTAGCAACGAAGCCACTTATTATAGAAACCTACAGATGCATATATTTTGCGATGCGCCTACACAGGCATTCTGTGCCGTAGCTTACTGGAGATGGATAGATAACGAGTTGAATATTCACGTTGCATTTATAGCCAGTAAGTGTCGAGTCGCGGGAAATAAACCAATTACAATACCTCGATTAGAGTTGCAAGCTGCTGTTTTAGCGACCAGACTGGCTGATTCAATTACTAAAGAACACAGAATGGTAGCTGAGCGACGAGTATTTTGGAGCGATTCCACGACGGTACTTCATTGGATTAGGAATGACGCTCGCAACTATAATACCTACGTAGCTAATCGTTTAGGCGAGATCGACGAACACACACACGCAAGCGAATGGCGTTATGTACCAACTAAATTGAACGTGGCCGATGTAGCTACTAGAGAAAGCTATGATCTTTCAATTTTACAAAATGAATGGCTGTATGGACCTACCTTTTTACATAAAAACTGCAATGAGTGGCCGCTGGACGTAATTGATCTGGAAAGCAAAGAACAAACATTAGAATGCATGACTGTCATACAAATGGAAAATGAAAACTTACCTGTACCGGACCCGACCAGATTTTCTTCATGGCTGCGCTTGATCAGATCAACGGTTCGAGTACTTACCTTTATTGACAATGGAATGATGGCCTTGAAACACAAATATACAAACAAAGAATATGTTTACAACATGAATGATGATGTCTTTGTCAGAGCTGAGTGCTTACTTCTCCGATATTCCCAGATCCAGTCATTCAGTGAAGATATTAACTTACTTCGATCCTGCAAAACAATTCCTACTACTAGTAAGATACTTACCTTGTCGCCTTACCTCGATGAACGCGGAGTCCTCAGGGCTGGTGGCCGCATCGACGCTGCTACCGACGTACATCCTGAAATGAAAAGACCTATAATATTAGATGGGAAACATTACATTACTCGACTGATTGTCAGACATCACCATATCAAAGCAGCTCATGGCAATCAGGAAATGGTGGTCAATAACCTGAAACAAAAATTTCATATAATAAAATTGCGTCCATCAGTTAAGAATGTGGTAAAAAAAATGTATGTTATGTAGATTGAGAAAATGTAAACCAGAAATACCGAGAATTGGTGACTTACCTTATGCGAGAATGGCCCATCACCATCGCCCCTTTAGCTTCTGCGGTCTTGATCTGTTCGGTCCGATGGAGGTGACTGTTGGAAGGCGTCGTGAACGAAAATACGGAGTTCTGTTCACATGCCTCACTGTAAGGGCAATACATATAGAGACAGTGCCTACGCTATCTACTGATTCTTTGATAATGGCAGTTCGACGCATGTCCGCGAGACGAGGATGGCCCCATCACCTCTATTCAGATAATGGGACAAACCTAAGAGGAGCAAATACCGAACTAAAGAAGTCGATACTCGATATGGACACACAAGCAATGGCGGATCAGGCTGCGAACTATGGCACAAAATGGACATTTATACCGCCAGCCAGTCCACACTGGGGTGGGGCTTGGGAGCGGCTGATCCGAAGCGTAAAGTCTTCACTACAGGTAGTACTCAAAGAAAGAGCCCCACGAGAAGAGACTCTGAATACGCTCATCGCTGAAGTTGAAAATATCGTAAATAGCAGACCACTAACTCATGTATCTGTGGACCCTGATAGCATGGAAACCCTAACGCCCAACCATTTTTTGATCGGGTCGTCATTCAACTCACCACAGATTGGTACATTTGATGATTCTGATTTATTCCTAAGGAAACAATGGCGAATTTCACAACGCCTCGCTGATATGTTCTGGAGTAGATGGGTCAAAGAAGTACTTCCTGATTTGTTGCCACGAAAAAAATGGAATAAGGAGCAGAGACCACTGAAAGTGGGAGACTTGGTATTAGTCGTTGAACCGAATGGGCCCAGAAATGTCTGGCCAAAGGGCTTGATTGAAGAAGTGTGCCCAGGACGAGACGGGCGTGTGAGAATGGTAAAGATAAAAACTAAATCCGGAGTACTTACCCGCTCTGCCACACGCGTCGCTCGAATTCCATTGAGCGAGGAGTGCTGCTAGCAGCACTGGGGTGGGGTATGTTAGCGACGCGATTAAACGAACATTTGTTTTTAATAAGTTAATTAATATTGTATTTTACCTTGCTACTTTATGTCTGAATAGTTTCTCTTTTTTTACCTAAAAATGCATGGAACACTTGTACTGTTATTTATTCTATGTAAAATCTAAACTCGCAAGGAGCGCGAGGGGTGTGAGGGGCGCGGGACGTAGGCGCGCTGTGCAGTTCAGTTGAGATATTTTTCAAAACCAGTCTAAATGCGAGCCCCACGCACGCCACACGCTACTCTTCTCAATAAAAGCTGTAACCTACCGTCTTTTCAAAAATATAGTCAAGTTGTCGTCAAAGTTCAGTGTTTTCACTTTTCTACACCTACTGCATGTCTACACCGCCTTCAGTCACCCTGTATGTATTAATAATAATAATAGTCCCCCAACCCGATTTCGACTACGGTGGCCAGTCACGACTAACCGACTGCGCGGGACATATTATAGTGCACAAGAGTGTGCAAACACATAATTAATGATAACATACGTACCCAGTGATGTTCCCGTGGCGTCTTGGTCAGGCACGGCCCCTTTGGGTGCGTTCCCTAGAAGGGGGGTTTAGTCACGAGTTGGTTGTGTGGAGCTGAGCATTACGTGGCATGTTTTGCTTGTTATATTTAGATTGGCAATGCCATTGGTATAGTAAATTTTTCTTTGCTAATCGATTATTGTAAACAATATTTTTAAAACTTTAAAAATAATTATCAATTATAAAATTAATTAACTATTTGATTTAAAGATATTTGCGGACAAACATTTTTTTTATAGTATCTAGGCAGACATTTGGCCACAATCTCACCTGATGGTAAGTGATGATGTGGCCTAGGATGGATCATGCCTGACTAGTAATAGCCTATTCACTCTTTTCTTGAATTCGCCCAAATTATAATGGCTAGAAAACACATACATACAAACATACAGGTTGAACTGACAACCTCCTTTTTTAAGTTGGTTAAAAAGAGCTCAGTGCTTAACGACAAATTACCTATATAGGTGGTGAATTTCGTGTTTATCTTATTTTTAAATCAGTTATTTCAATAAAAAGGAATGTCAAGATTGTTTACAATATTCGACTAGCAAAGAAAAATAGGCTTTTTTTTACCAGATCAGCTCCTCACATCTGTTTGTGTAAACGCTGCCTAAATCATACTGTAGAAGGCTAAATGTATGTATGTGTTTTTATCTTTCGATGCTGTAAAAATGTGCTTGGCTTTACAATTATGTAAAAGAATGTCTGCTACACAATTACATTTGATAATGTTTCTTTTGTATAAAATTTCGTAAAAACAAAACAGTATGTAGTTAGCATGATATATCTTTCATAGATAGTAAATAAGTAATTTATAACATGGCCTGGGGGCAAATGCCCCGGTTTATCCCTTCTTAGATCCGCCACTGAAATGATACAATGAGCTCTTATTTTCTTTATAGTGATTTCGAGAAATGTAAACTTTTATTATTATTTTTTAAATTTTTGACAAGTTGAAAAAAAACTCTTTTTTTTAAAGCGAGAAGAAAAAATATAACAATTTAAATAAAAAACATTAAACTAAGATATCAGAAACCATTGCTTCTAGTAACTCCATCAAAAACGATTAAACATATTTTTTTTATTAAATAAATAATATTTCCAGGTTGAAATAACGCCCTGGCATTCAAGTATGCACAACATGGGGTTCGGTTTCAACAGAACCGTGTGGAATAACATCGTCGAGCTAGAGCAACAGTTCTGCGCGTACGACGATTACAACTGGGACTACTCGTTGCTCCACCTGTCCCAGAACAGGCCGGGGCGGGACAAGTTCAAGGTGTATCTGTGTAAAGGGCCGCGGGTGTTCCACATTGGCGAGTGGTGAGTCTTATGTTGATGTCTTTTTAGGGTTCCGTAGCCGGATGGCGAAAACGGAACCCTTGTAGTTTCGTCAAGTCTGTCTGTCTGTCTGTCTGTATGTCACAGCCAGTTTATTCGGAAACTATTAGCATTACACAGCTGAAACTTGGTAGGTAGATGTATCTTGTTAACCGCTTTACTATTCTTATAGAAAAAATAATAAATAATAATATTTAAGGGGGGCTCCCATACATGAAACTAAAACCTAAAAAAAAATTTTGTCAAACCTATACGTGTGGGGTGTCTATGTGGAGGTCTTTTAAAATGACATAAAAGTTTCTTAAACCATTTTCTCTAAAAGTGTCACGTTTGAGATATAGACGCTTCCAAAGTGGTACTATGGGCGTCCTTCCCATCTAACTTTTAAACTAAGAAAGTGAAAATTAAAAAAAATATTCAGATGTAGATCTCAACAAACACTTGCAACAAAAATTGATTTGAACGAGATTGAACCAGTAGTTTTTGTGATATAGCACATTTTCATAACCCGCAAATTTTACTTTGTCTTTCCTAAACACTATGGAAATCAAAGTTATTTTTGCTGTCATTTTAAGAGCTGAATTCAGTTTAAGAGTGGTACGGAACCCTCAGTGCGCGGGTCCGACTCGCGCGTGGCCGATTTTTTTAGTTTAAAAACACAGGGGTGTTATAAATTTAACGTATCTGTCCTGTGGTATCGTAGCTCCCAAACGAATAAAACGATAGTTTATTTTTGTTTTTATAGTGTTTTGTCACCATACAAACTTAATCATATAAATTGCACTTGTAAAAAGACAACTGTGAACCTGTGACAGACGAGGAATTGAACAGTTTCACTGTTGTCTTTTTACAAGTTCAATTTATAGAATAAAACCATTTTCGTATAGTATTTTTTTGTGTCTATCTTGCCGGTGATTTCTCTAACTGTTTATCTTATTTTTTTGGTGCCTATGTGTGTGTGATTGTGCTGTCCTTTAATTTTTGTGCTTTCTTTCTTTCTTTCTAATAATATTTTTAAATGATGATTATATCCAGCATGTATTATTTCCAGTGGATTCCATCACAAGAAATCTAACTGCAACGCGTCGACAGTCATAAGCAAAGTGCAGAAGTTGGTCGCGAACGCCAAACCGTACATGTACCCGTCGAGGGTGACCGCCACCGTGACTGCGGGCGGCGCGAAGCACAACAAGCGGCTCGCAAAGGGAAACGGCGGCTGGGGCGACCTCAGGTACACACACACGCACACACACACACACACACACACACACACACACACACACACACACACACACACACACACACACACACACACACACACACCACACACACACACACACACACATATGCTCGCGCGTTCGCATGTGCTGACAATATACTAGGCTTGCTATTTCCATAGTCAGATAGAAATATTCGTCAAATAAAACTGTAATTTACTTTGTGTTGTACAATAAAGAGTTATATTATTATTATTATTACAAGCTGATTTGCAAACGTTTTAACCTGTTTGCGGATATTCAAATAGAATGTCATGCTTAATATTATAAATTATGGGTGCGTCTCATTTTGTATACAATCATTTGATATAATTCAACTTTAATAACGATCACTTTACATAATAATCATTTGTTATAGAAACACATGATATAATTTTGTTTATTATAACTTCACTTGGTATAACTTCCATTGGTATAATTTCAATGGCTTTTTTAAAACTAATTATCAAAAAACGGAATTATGTTAACCCCGACTCGCCGTGGTACTTGTCTGCCCGATACTAGAGTGTAATTAAGAAGCCGTAGGCGCGGAGGGAAGAGCAGCCTCCGCCCGCTGTAACAGGCGACCAAAAAGCCGAAGCTGTGGAGGTGAGTGTGGGTGACTGCGCCTTGTTGCGCAAGGGTGGAGAGGCTGCACTTCCCGCAGCGCCGGAGACGTGGAAATAATGATGCATGTGTGCTTGCTTGCATGTTGCATACCTGCTTGCATGCTGCAGGCTTGCTTGCATGCTGCATGCCTGCTTGCATGTTGCATGCCTGCTTGCATGTTGCATGCCTGCTGCATGCCTGCTTGCATGCTGCATGCCAGCCTGCCTGCTTGCTTGCATCATTGCCTGTATTATGCATGCCTTGAATAACCTAGCAGCTGCATTTTTGTAACGTAATTATTTGTATATTATATAAATTGGAGTTTATATGAAGTAATCATTATATGTTTTAAATATTATATAAAAAGAGTGTTATCGTACATGAATGTTATACTAAATGTTATTATACTAAATAAACATTATTTGTTTTAATTATTATATCATGAAAATGTTATATTAAATGTTGTTATATTAATTCATTTTAGCTCAATCGTTTGTTCTTATTCTTAAACTTAAGAGCTTCGCAGTCGCTCTTGTTGGTGGAGTAATTGTCATTCTTTTTTGTTATACGTTTTAAAATTATATCATTCAATCATTATGTAAAGTGTTTTGAACTTTATATGATATGTTGTTATAACATATATTACACACCCATAAATTACGCAATTATGTGTGTCTTATGCTATCCGGGCATGCCTATACCACTCGGCCACCGTCACACTAACAAGCCTGTTGAATTTTGCAAGTGCTTTTTAGCGCGTAGGCTGCGTGACCTCATCAATGTTGCGAGCCTCGCAACCTCGCAATGCGAGGTTACTCTCTCAATAAACTAAATGTTTTTTCTTTCTTTCAGAGACCAGGAACTGTGCTCGAATATGACTAAAATAGGTCGCCAAATGAAGAAGATCGTGTACTTCGCATAATTATCGCATAATACATAAATTAGTGACGAAGTAGAGACGCATAACTGCACTCGGCATCTGGAGTACAGCTGATTTTATGTAAAAAAAAACAATTCGCCTAAATTTATTTTTAACGTGTGACAAAGAAAGCAAAGATAATAATATTATATGCCTATTAATATTTTATATTTGTGTTCATAATTGATCAAAATGGGCATTTTGAATAATAACTGTGATATTTGTGTCATAATAAAAAATGAATCAATAATATCCATGGATAACATATGATTTATGACATGGATATGAATCACATATGATTCATGACATGTGTATGAATCACATATGATTCATGACATGTGTATGAATCACATATGATTCACATGTGTATGAAGCACATATGAGTCATGACATGTGTATGAATCAAATATGATTCATGCCATAAAAAACTTCAAGTATCCAGTGCAGTCATGTCCGAGTGAACAGAGTGATAATAGAGTGATTTCTAAAGACTTTATTAAAAGACAAGTAAAGTATTCGGCCATATTGTAAAGTATTAATAAGTATTCAGTTTTTCATCGTTCACTGTATTGTTTTTGGGAAGAGAATTGACCAGAATGATTTTGTTAGTTTTTGGATTTTTATCCTATGGAAGAATAGCTTTATCGAGTTTATTCGTCGACCTCCGGGCAAGCACGCTGGGTGTCTAGGCGTCACCGCACCGAGATCCTGGATTCGATTCCTGGTTGGGTCTGTGTAGAAATCATATTTTTTTATATGTATAGTCTTGGTTGGATCTGGATGTTGTGGTGCCACAGTTGCTTCTGATTTCCATAACACAAGTGCATTAGCTGATTACATTGGGATCAGAGCAATGTTTGTAATTTTTGTCCAATATTTATTATTATTATGAATTGTTATATTATTTATTATTATTATGTCTGTCCTTGTTGATTATCACATGAAGTGTCTTATTTATTTATTTATACTTTATTGCACAAACATAAATTCGTACAAAAGGTGGACTTAACGCCATATGGCATTATCTACCAGTCACACCTTTTGTTAAGCAGAAAATGTTGTGAAAGTAATTTTTTACCCCTAAAATGTTTCGATTCTCTTTCCAAAAATGTATGTGTCATACATAAACGCTTGTTTGTATGCATAATGTATTATATAGAAAATAATAGTTCGACCATTTTGGACTAACGTTAAAGTACTTTTTTTTATTTGCCAGTATTAATTACTTTAGAAAATCAATTTAAAAAATTGGTTGCCTGTAAAGTCGGTATACGGGCGAAAGTTTTACGTGACAACGACGTTTATGCCTGTCTCTCTCGCTCTTAGGCGGGCTAACCGTGCCCGAGTGGAAGGGACGCGTTCCTCTCACTCGCTCTCATTGTGAGCGCATAACGTGAGCGGAGCGTAACGCAGTTTCTTGAAGTGTCACCCGGCAAACCAATTTATAAGACGTTGTCACGTCAAAAAAGCTTTAGTATTATTTTGATTTTAAATTGTAAAAAAAAGATTCAAATTTTAATTTAATCACCTTTTAAAAAAAATGCAGTAAGCGCGGGTAATTGTGAAAGGTTGTAAAGTAATGTACGTAATCAGATATTGTATAGTAAAGGACACCGGTGCCTTACCACTTTGAAATGAAAATCGCTTGCACAAGTGACACGAAACCGGACGTAACTCAAAAAAAAAGACGCGAGGTGCAAGCGTTTGGGCTCTCAAACTGGTAAGGCGACGCTGTCCCCGATTGTACTATAAGGTGAACTTGTGACATTTGATACCAATGAGGACTACCGTTTTCGTGCTCACTAATTGGCGCCACTGTCGCGTGAGGTCCAGAATATAGCTTTTATGGTGTGTAAATTCTTAAAAGATGAAATATGAAACCAAAAATTGCGCACGGGCGGGATTCGAACCAGCATCTTTCTGGCTAACCGGGCCAACTGCTCTTCCAATTGAGCTACCGTGCTGTCGGTCCGACCGCGCGAAATTCTTGGTCTCATTGATACGTCATTGCGTGACGTTAGCGCCATCTACCCGTCTGTTTATGCAACAGCGGGACAGCATAAACAGACGGGTAGATGGCGCTAACGTCACGTGCGCAATTTTTGGTTTCATATTTCATCTTTTAAGAATAAAATATGACACTGTGAGTGTTAAAAATATTGTAAAACCACGGTGTGTAAATTGTCATGATGGAGAGATAAAAACCAAGTTGGCCATTAAATCTTAATATTACAATACATCGGGCATGCCGCAGTCCAGCTTTGTTAGGAAAAGACGAGTAAGTCACAAGTTATTAAAGATTTAACATTTATTTTCTTAGTCCCCCTTTTAAAACAATCTCATTCATTGATCCGTAACTAGTATTTGCCCTAATTAATAGAAATTATTGCTAAATATTCGAAACATCTCATATCTAACTTACAAACAGTGACATTTGACATTTCGGAGACCTCACGTTACACAAGCGCCCCTAGCGGCGAATTTTCTTTTATAAAATTAAAAGAAAATTTTAAGAATTTTTTAAATAATTACTTAAAACCTCATATTATTATCATCCCTGAGTTGGATATCACTGACCAAAACAACAACCTGTATTTATTTATTGATTTATTATTGTCAATAAGATAAGAGTTAACTAAAATTCAAATCAAGATATCGGATAAAAGTTACAACGAGAAAATAGTGAGTTGTTATTATTACGTATAGAGAAGCTATGCCAAGCAAATAATATGTCGCAAATACGACGACAGGACGACGTATTCCTTGAAATTTGAATTTTGAATATAAGCAATTTAAGCAATTTGCGGGGAATATAATAAAATAAAGTCATGTCATCTCTTTCAAATGAATGTGATGTGAACTGTAAATGAATAGTCTGCAATACCTCTGAACTGTCAAACGAATACTTGACGGATCAATATATATAGTAAAATAGTCAAATGTATGTACAATGTTTAATTATTAATCATTTGTATATATTTTTTGTAAAAAGATAGGTTATAGAGAATGTGGTTTTCTTTGGTCATTAATGTTATTGTTTTCACTAATTTGTGTCTTGTTTATCTATGGTATGCATAGAGATATTATAGAGGGAAACCAAGTTTTCACCTTGGTTAGAAAGGGAGAAAAGATCGAGGTAGGCAGTTACGTACGGCAGAATGTTTCAAATACTTTTTTTTCGCAATCAACTGCATTATAAAACAGTGAAAAGCTTAAAATACATTTGTCTTCCTTGATTTTTATTTTTCCCATATCTCAAAAACTATTGAACCGATTGTGATTAAATTTGTACCATTCCCTGATTTAGAATATACCTGACTGAACTAAAAAGAATAATGTCAATATCACTTTTATTTCTGGAGTAATCCGAGGACAAACATATATACACTTACGAAACATGGCATTAATAACATAATAATAATTAACATGTTATTTATTGTTAGTCATTAAGGTATCTATTGTATGGGCCTTAATAATAATATACTTTTTTTGAATTCTGTATAAAAAAGTTATCCTCTTTTTGCTCATGCGTCAATAGAAAGAGACAGATAGTGTACTGCGATGTTCTCTCTCTTTCTCTCTATAGGTCTAACAAAATTGACTTCTTTACAACAGCGTTTGTATGGAAATTAGTTATTTTTTATAACCCGTATAATTTCTCTGTGTATTAAAGCGTGGTCGTTTATTTACCCACTTGCTACAGAAAGAGGGTAATGTTTTTAAGTAAAATATAATATGTGTGATCTTTTGTTGAACTATGTACTTATCTGTATTTTTTATTTATAACTGCGCTTGCAAAATGAAACTTATATTAATTTGTATTACACTGAAAAGTAGGAGTCGGTTAAGAATTATATTTCAGTATTATTATGTTTTTGAAAGGTTTAAAAGGTTCAAATGTTACAGTTGAAAATTATTATTAAATCTCAGAATTGATTTTCTGAAAATAAGGGTATATAATAACTATGCTAAAAAAATGCTTAAATGTTAGTGTTTCAGTTTTCTTCTTTTTATAAATTTTCTCTACGATTTATTTTTTCTCACATTCTGTATTACTTTATATGAATTGTGAGTCCTTTTTGGCCATTGATATGAACAAAATAAATACAATCTAAAGTTCTCAAATTGTTTTATTCCAATATTATTATACAGTAAAAAAAAAGTACGAGCCAAATTCAAGGGGGTGGTTGACAATCGTGAATAGAATACAGGAAAAATATATTTAAAAAAATCAAGAAAATAATAATATTTTTTCCAAGTTTATTTTTAATTTTCCTGTATTCTAGACTCGATTCTTACCACCACCATCACTTCCTTGAATTTGGCTCGTACTTTTTTACACCCTGCACCCTGTATAGAATTTTAGGGATCCGTGGACATTGTCCTCTTTTTCTTTCTTATACAGGTTGTTAAACAACACTATGGGTATAGATAGTGCCATCCACGAAGTCGCACCCCACCACTCGTCCAAATTGTTTATAGTACATGTCGATGGCTTAGAGCACACTTGTTCTAATTACAAAAAGTTAATTTTTCAGTAGAGCGTTTTAAAGTTGAAGCACAAATAATACGAAAACCGTCAATGATATGGAAATCAAATCTCATTAAATAAGAAGACATATTCTTTGGTTCTACTAATAAGTAAATTTCATAATGAATTTACGTCAAATTGATAACAAAATCTGCGGAATTACTTGCTAGCCCCCCTCACTTAGTACATTTGAACCCTTAAATTTAAAAATTTGAATGCACAAATGTACTAAGTGTAGCGGGGCTAGTATTCTAGTAGAGAAACAGGTACTTATCATAATAAAAATATGTTAAATATTTACTAATACAACAGAAAAAGATAAAATGAGATAAGATAAGAATTTAATTTCCGAATTACGTACTTTACAACTTCATTACTTCACAAAATGTCCCGTAACTAGGTGTCTTTTGGCACAGACCTCCTCTAACTGTTTCCATTGGACCCTGTCTGATGCCACTCTCGTCCAGTGTGGTCCCAAGGTCAGCCTGAGTTCATCTTGCTATATTCATTCATATCGTCCCGGATTTCTGGCGCCATCTCTTGGATACTAGAAAGTGACCTGCTTGCTCGATTTGTTCATTGTGCAGCGCAGCATGTGGCCCGGTGGCCCCACTTCAGATGATCTATATGAGAGAGAGCACATCCTTGAGCTTGGTTTTCTTTCTGTTTTCCTAGCTCATTATTTTATCCCTTAATTTTACGCCTAACTAGCTTCTTTCCATTATTCTTTTTCTAAGTCTCGTAGCCGTATGTCATTGATGGAATGGCATGTGTTGAAAGTTTTTGCTTTTATGTGCATATTTAATTCATTGTTATTCATTATTTCTTTCAGACTCCAGTATATTTTCCAGCTATTAGTTATCCTTTTCCAATGACCAGATGGACAGAGAGATCGCTTTTGTCCATCTGGTCATTGAGAGATATTGTTTGGCATAGGTACACATATTCCATCCAGGGGCAATCCATTTATGATTATTCGACCTCTTCTCTATTTGTCATAATCTTCGAATCTTCTCTATTTGTCGTAATCTACATTTCTAGTCCAACTTCAGAGCTTTTGTCTGCTTATGGATCATTTGATTTAACAAAGAGGGATCTTCTTCTAGTATTACTAGATTGTCCGCAAAGCGGAGGTGATTTAGACGAGATCCATTAATATTCAAGCCAAGATTGACCAAGTAAATTTTCCTGAAAATTTGCTCTAGAACAGCTAAGAAGAGCTTAGGCAAAAGCGAACCCCCCTGTCTAACTCCTCTATTTATTTTGAATGGAGTACCTTTAGAATAGTTTCTAGCTTCATCCGAGCTTGACCTTCTTTGTAGATGTTTTTGTGTGATGCATTTTCTCTTTATTATTTATGTATACTTTGTTTATTCCCTGCTCCTTTAAGTTTTGCCATAAATGTTGTCCTTCATTATGACTGTCATAAAGCTTTGGCATAGCCTATGAATGCCATAAATATAGGCTTGTTATACTGATTAATTGTTTTGTATGTACCTATGTGGTCGAAGGTGCTAGTTTTTTTTCTTAAGTAATAGTAATGTATTTTGATGTACAAGTATTTGTCTATTGTTGGTAGGTTAGATGTAGCCATCTACAAAAGATCTTGTAAAGTAAGCTTTTCAAATGTCTTTGTTGATGTTGGTCCATAACTAAGGTATGGCAGACTGGAGTATCGACCTGACCATTTTATTGTGGCATTTGGTAAACAGCTTCTCACCATGCGATGATTTGATTTTAAGTTTAACCGTATAACACCGGTGTCAATAAATTCCATAAGCTTGTTAGAAATAATATAGCCAATTTTGTTCTTGACCTTGCCATCGGGTGATAGTCCACACACTAAGTCCACTTTGTAAAAGGATTTTTGTTGAAAACAGAGTTTAGTAATATAGGATTTTTCTTTAATAGGAACTTTACCACGTTGTCCGTTGTTACTTCCTTTTCTGTTGCCGTATTTGCCGAGATTGCGATCTTCACTGTGTTGCCTTGACTTGAGCGTTTAAGTCCCCCATTATTATTAGGTTATTATTGGCATGTGCTATTGTTACTTCATACAGATACTCATAGAAAGTATCTTCATTGTTCCACCGGTGCGAACACTTGTATATCTGTCCATATTTTCGTGTGTACTGATAAGTTTATATAAAAAAATGCGACTTCTCCTTTATACATAGTACATCATGACGTAGTCGTCTCTTTCTTCTATCTCTTCTCTGAATTTTCTCTTCACGTATACTACCGATGCAGATGTGCCACTTGATATCGGTGACTGCCGGTCTGCGGTCCAGTTCTTGTAGACTTTCTTACATTCTTAGAGTTCTGGTGTTTAGTGCACATTATATATATTTTTTGTTTTCAAGGAATAAAAATACACATTGTACCGACTCAAAATATACTGTGCACGGTTAGAACATAAAATGAGTATAAAATAATTAGAGAGCGTCAAAATGGCGAGATCACGGCTGGGATAATTAATTTTCCGTAGTTTCATTGTTTTGACCCAACTTTGCTTATTAAATAACTGTACTTATTAGATATGTGATCGATCATCGATAATTTTGTAAGCAAACATTTTTCTGTATCAAAGCGACTTAGCACATTTGTGCACTTAAAAATAGTTGAAAACGTTAGATTTGTTTTTGTATGAACTGCACTTACAACATTTGGATTGTCGGTAATATGTAAGATAATGTGTCGTAAATGTACTAAATATTCTTGTGCACTAACTTGTACAAAGTGAGGGAATGTTTAAATCACTTATGGATTTTTTGTACTAGATTAGTAAAAATAAAGGATTTTAATACTTTTGGTCATAACCAAATGTTACTTGATACAACAGTGACACTAGGTTTTTGATAGAAAGAGATGGAATATCGACACGTGGGTAAGTGCAAACGGTAGAGCACGTCAATTAATACAGTTTGCAGTAAAAATCGCAATTTTTGTAGTTAGTACAAGTGTGCGCTAAGCCATCGATGTGTGCAAGCTTTTGAATTGAATTTGGAACATCTTAATGACTAATGAATGACAAGCACACTTCAAAAAATACACTCAAAGGGAAAGATGCTCTACTTGGATATGGTTTTAAGTAGGTATGGTTAGTTACTAGAAAAGTAATATATTATTTTTAAACTGCACAAGCATCATTTTTAATAATAATAATAAATAATAAATATTGGACACCAATCACATACATTGCTCTGATCCCAAAGTAAGTAGCTTATGCACTTGTGTTATGGAAATCAGACACAACGGTGGTACCACAACACCCAGACCCAGGACAATATAGAAAATTTTTATTTCTATATTGACCCGACCGGGAATCGAACCCGGGACCTCTGAGCGGCGACGCCTTGAAACCCAGCGTGCTTAGCCACTACACCACGGAGTATTTATTTTATATTTTTACTATTGACGTAAACGAAATACGTAAGAACGTTTTATAACATTTAAAAAAAAAATTAAACTTTATTTATAAGAGAACGAACCATCGGTCCACCGGGACTTCATACGCGTGAATTGTTTTTTCTTCGTACTCGTAGGTCCTAGAGTAATGTTTTATAGCCTTCCCCGATAAAGTACATCCCGGTAAAATTATAAGATACCACATGGTTATTTTTATTTAAAATTGTTTAGGCTGTTTAAGTTACCATTATCGTTCTTTCAGTAAAATAATAATGACAGTAGATTATACCAGGTTTATTTTTTATTACAACACGGGTTTTCCTTGACATTTTAAAAATAATTTAAGCAGAGCCACTTTCGTGACGAGTCTGAATATTTGAATGACGGCCGGCTCGCAACTGACGCGCGTGTCACCCCCCGCACCCTGCACCTTCATCAATCAAAAAAAGAGTGGGGCGCGCCTTCGTGAATGGCACTATCTATACCACGCTAGCAACATTAAAAAGTAAAAAGTTCGATTGAAGCTGTCATTCTCGTCTATCTAATTAAAAATCTGAGTATGATTTCGATGATTTACGTTTTAAATCTATTTAAGACGGGCGATTTGTAGACATACTTATGCCAGATCAAGTTATGTTTCGTTACAAATTACTTACCTACCGACCACGATGCTTTATTCTTTTTAAATTTCATACAAAATTTCAGTTTTTTAGGACTAGGTACTGAAAACTTTTGTTCGAACGTTTGTTCGTGCGCCTACCTAGCCGAGACCTATCCGCGCACACCGAAGGGCAAAAATTTAGACTTGGGCGATAAATAACGTCACGATTATAAAATAACAGTGATCTGCCTTACTAAAATATCACCGTGACTTTTCAAGAAGTAACAACGTTCCAAAGTAACGACGTTATTTTTGTCGTTCCGTCGTTCCAATATCTATTACTGTTTCAGTCACGCACGTCACAACAGGAGCGAGGAACGTAGGTAGGAACAAAATTCGACAACTTTTTGGCACGCACATTTTTAAATGATTGATATTTCATTCATTCAATCGATTCAAGTTTATTCGATAAAGTACATCTCTATTATCGCTACGGCTTAACAACCATAGACAAAACAAACTACAATGTTATATTGAATTGTTCTAGATTGTTTCGCTTCTAAAAATAGAACATGACACCATTAAAGCTTATGCAATATCGTTGACTTAGTAGTGCACACATGTATCAACTACAAAAATGACTATTTCCTAATTGTCCACTAAATTGTACTTGACGATTTTTTTTAAACAAAACAGTTTACAGTTGAGGTGAAACAATTTTAATACATAAAAAAATATATGTAATACAGCAAGCACGTCTCACTTGCAAGTAATTATGTATTTGCGCCGTTTGGTGTTGAAACGTTTGGGCCGTGGGGACCTTCAGCTAAATTGCTGTTTAGAAAATTTGGCCAAAACTAAATTCTGTTACGGCCAATATCAAAGCTGGCTGGTTTCTAGCTCAAAGGATTAGCATAGCTATCCAACGCGGCAACGCAGCCAGCATTATAGCCTCCTTGCCACAAGGAAATGGTTTCGTTTTTGAATAGGGTACCTAGTCTTTTTTTATGTTGCATGTCTTAGTTTTAATTTTTTCTTGTTTGTTTTTAATAAAGATTAGAAAACAAGTAATGAGTGAATTTCAACAAGTCCCTAAAAATCTTCATTCCGTGGATTTTTTTTATCTTAAGCTTTTTTAAAAAACAAAGTCGCGTTTATTAAAGTACTAGATAATGTAAGTATTAAGGCCCAATATCTAGCAAATAACTTAAAAAACTAAGGAGATATACAAGATTGAAAATTTGGTGCCACGGCTATGAAAACTGCGTGCACGGCGATGAAACAAGCATCCACGGCAATGAAAGAACTGTGCCACGGGAATGAAGGAATCAATCCACGGCAATGAAAAACCTAATATCTTTACCTAATAAGTAATTTTGATACTTTCATATAAATTATCAGTTGTAAATATATTGTATGGAAGGTTAAAATGGTTCTGTACCGTAAAAAACGTATCTCTCCTCATTTCAAAAAATTTGAACCATGCTTAGAACCCTATTAAGGTATTAACCGATCAATTCATTAAAAAAAAAATAACTGCCTTTAAAAAACTGACTAAAAAGCTTAAAATAACGCATTTGTCTTCTTTTCAGAAGAAACAAATCTTTTGGAGTCGGTGCATGATGTCAAGCTTACGTACACCAACAGTCTACACACATGCACCGACTCCAAAAGAATTTGTTTCTTCTAAATATGAAACGAATGCGTTATTTCAAGCTTTTTATTCAGATTTTTAAGAACGGTTTCATTTTTAAATTATTTTTTATTTCATGATTTTAGATATTTACCCATATCTCAAAAACTACTAGACCGATTTTGATAAAAGTTACTCTGTACCCTAAGCAAAAATATACTTGATTTAACTAAAATAGAATTATTGCGCTATGACTTCTCGTTTTCGAGAAATCCGTGGACAAACATACAAATATACAAACATACATACACTTACGAAATTTTGCATACGTGTTTGGAAGTATTAACAGATCAACATACTCAAATTTTATCCAATTCTAACGATATCACATACATACAGGTTGAATTGAATACGTCCTTTTTTCAACAGTATTCAAATAATAGAGGTATACTTTTTAATTGGTTGGGTAACCTTACTTTTGGCTTAAACCAGCGGCCACAGCCGCCGCCGCGGCTTAAACAAATGAATTTTGAGATTTAGCCTCAATTAGTTGGATTGTTTTATTTTCTGCTACATCAAACATCCTTTTAATTTATTTACCTTGCAATTTATTTGAAGAAATAATAAAAAAAACGATCAAGTATTTATCAATAATTGTTTTCGATAATACATGAAAACACGAATTTTATGTCAACGTTTTTCGAGCGTCAACTGATGTTCGTCAGATAACTCTGTCAAGACTTCCAAGCCTCTTGCTATCGTTTTTTTAGTAAGTGGGATCAAGTCCATCCTTAAGACTTTTATCCTTTTGCAGGTAGGAATGGTTGAATTAAATCATACGTCGTAATAGCATATTAATGTCAGTGCGTGTAAAAACTGTATATTTTTTTGAAACACGATATTGTTACAAATTAAAGTTATAAATAACACTTTGATAAATTGATTCATCGAAGAAATTACAGTTTAAGAGTTTCTATTATGACTAAAAAATCTAAAGTATCAAAAATATTTTTCCGCTTAAACGCGCCAGCTTGCCAGTACGCCCGGGTACCCCTTTGACTCCCGCGCCGCGCCACTCAGTTCCGCATTGGATAAATAGGTGCGACGACGCATGCCCCTAGTGGTAACTATCATGCGCGATAGCCAGATTACTAAAAGTGTAATTTAAAGGATTTGCATCTTTTCATGTCTCAGTGCACGAACAAGATCGTAGGTGGGGGCCGATTTGCCACATGTTTTTGTACCGCAAAATACTAACCCAAGTAATTTTCAAGGGGAGTGAAAGTGTTGTTTGTAATATTGTGATAGTGCTTAGGCTTAGAATGAAATACACCAATCAACGTAAAACGTAAGTTAACTCAATTACCTACAATAATGAAAATAATAATATTCAGGGTGAAATATTTTTTTGCTACTTGATGAAAAAGTATAGTTTCGATTTAATAATGTGAAATCTGATACACATCGCTCTTGCAGAGGGCTAACTTGAAAAGCTCTGTACTGTCAGTATTCGATACTACCTTTTTTACAGAACCTTATGCCTAATTATACCATGGCGATGAAAACATAAGGCACAGAAATGAAATACTTGGCCTCGGCAATGAAAGTAAATCGTTTTAAAAGGCATGGCAATGAAATTTTTTTCATTGCCATGTCTTTTTTTTCATTTCCATAGCAAATTTTTGCCACGGAAACCACGAAAATGAAAGCACGGCAATGAGAATCGAGGCAAAAACGTAAAATAACTAAAAAGCTTTTGTTTTTGCAAAGTAATAATAACTTCACAAATAAACATCATAGCAATAGCATTTTATCGAATGCCTAATCAAGAGGCAAAACTTATTCAAATAGAAGTTATACCTATGCACGGCGATGAAAGAAAAAATGTCCAGTAACGTGAAAATGGAATACTTCAATTTATGGCGCGAAAACGCAGGCACGTGCGGGCGTCCTTCCACGTCGAGCACTTAGGCGGCACTGCTAAGCAACGCTCAGTGGGTAGGGGGAGGGGCACAAGTCGTTAGATAAAACAGTATTCTCTAACTTGTTTAGGACACGGAGATGAAAGGTCGTTCTGGGACAGATGTTTTTTTATTGACAATTCGTTGTCTTATTAATATATTTGAATAAAACTCTTCCGTAACAATGCTTTAACTATTCACGTATTTAATAAAAATAGGTTTTAATATAAACAACCAATAGATTTTTATCAGTAAGGTAAAATATGCATCAAGGTGTCGTGTGGACAAACATGGCAATGAAAGATTTCGAGGTTTCAATTTTTTTTCTGGAAAACCTATTCATCCAAATAATAAAATACTTAGTGCTTCACAAAGGCTACCATTTCAACTAACTGAAAAAAAATGATTGGACATGATTACTATGTTTTTTAGTACCGATTTCATCGATGCCACGCAGTTTTTGCTGTTGGGAAATCCACCCTAATACTAAACTGTAAACCAAAACATGTGCTTAAGGGAGGTTCATAAGAATGAGTTACATCGTTTCGCAAATTCAATTCCTATTTTTTTCTTGATTTAATTATTTATTTTATTTCTATAACAAAACAGGCCTTATAGTATAGGACAAAAAATAAGGTTTATCTTGCGTTTGGATGAACCGATTTTGAAATGGTTTTCAGAAGAATAATCCTAACACTTGGGAGATATCATTATACATGATTAAACAAAAAATCTTATAACTTAAGACTGTAACTAAAAACATGGATTTTTTTTTGTCTATTTACATATTTTCTTACACTTTTGTGGTACTTTGTACTTATAAGTAAATAATACACTTTTATTGTTATGAAATCAATTTTAATGCTAGAAAAAACAAAAAATAATATTATTACGCGATAAACAATAGAACAAAGCAATAGGTTCACATTAATCGACAACCGCGATAATGAAATAAGCATTTCAGTGTATACTATTGATAATAGATTCCTATGACATATACTCGTACCTTAACCCTACCCTCCTCCCCTTAAACTTATGACCTCCGATAAAATTATAATTTGAATAGAATTAGCTTAATGAAACGAATTATCCAAAACATTTACGTTACATCTCTAAATTGTATGCATAGAACTCAAAATGAATAGTCGCAATAAAAAGCAAAAATAAGTATTTAGGAGAACCTGTAGATAGGTACCTAAACAAAAACATTAGTTAAAAAAAATCATTATTGTGAGCAAATGGCCCATAATCGTCGAATCCGGGATCTGAATCAGTATCATAGTAATCAGATTCAGATTCATCATATTCCGAGGTCGATTCATCATACTCCGAGTCATCGTACTCTGATTCGGTTTCAGACCTTTGTATCTGAGCTTCCCATTCGTGAGCTACTAGCTCATATAGTTCAAGAGCTATCTTTGCATCCTCCACACAGTTGTGCCGGCCGTTTCTCCTTATTCTTTTATTTAAAAAGCGTCTCGCCAAAAACTCCAGTCCCGGTGTTTTTCCGTTATTTGCCTGCACAGAAACAAATGTCGCATAAATAATATTCTGATGTTAGTTTGACGCTGAAAATTCAACGAAGATACTAGAATTTATTGTAATGTGTTATCAGTTAATCACAATCACTTTATTTATAGTGCTTCCTGAAAATGTTTTAATTTTATTTAGGAACTGAATTATCACGGGCTAATGTAACAAAAGTAATGCCTTAATTAATCTAGTACTCAGTACTGACTAATATTATTTAAAACCATTCAACATTACCTAAAGTCTGTTTTTCTTTGCTTGTCCAATATTGTAAACAATCTTGATATTCCTTTTTAACGAAATAATTCATTTTAAAACAACCTGCCTAAGTATGTCATCGTTAAACACGGAGATCTTTTCAAATCAAATAGTTTATTAATTTTATTCACTGATATTATTTTAAAAGTTATAAAAAGATTGTTTACATTGTTTGACTAGCAAATAAAAACGGACTATAACAAGCTAAACATAAGTATTTGGATAGATAAATATATGAAGTAATATTCACCAGGCATTCCCGGAATTTGGACTGCAGCCTTTTGGACCAGAAAACATAATATTTTAACAGCCATACACCAAACATGTATAATACTAATTTAATAATAGACTGCTCCATTTTAAAGTACATAATAACACCTCACTGTTTGTGAGAAAAAAAGCATTGGCCTGCCAAGTGTCAGGTGGTATGAGCCATATCCCACCACACGGCTTCAGCACGGTGCGGATTGGTGGACGGGTATTTGCAATGCAAGCGAACAAACTTGCTGTCAGATGTTATTAGCAGAACTCTGACTTAACTTCACGACTTAGCCGATATTAGCCGGGTAACGTGCCTTCCAAAGCACGGAGATTATCGTATAGATAGATGTCACTTATGCTCGAAATGATTACCCATCCAAACACTACCTAGCTGTAGGCTTGTTACCATAATCACTAAGTACCAAGTTGCTGCCACCACTGCGCTACGAGCCTTTTCAGTGTAGGGGGTAAAAAAAATTATATATTTTGTTATTATATCCTTTACAGGGAACAGCTTTCGGTATCACAAGGTCGAGAAATGGTGCTGATAGCTTCGTCAAAATAGTATTTTCTCTGGTTTACTCCGCTGATACTTATTTTTCAGCTAGCTAGCAAGCGGCGGGGTGAGCTTCTTCAGTGGTTGCCTTTAATCCCGGGAGTGGATACCTCAAACCGCATTTTAGCATCTCTCAGCATACAGCTTAATTTGAATCAGTGTGGAACAAAATTTAAAAAGATAAAGAAGACATTTTGCATAGACTTAGATTATGGGACCCAGCTAGAGCTTCAGACTTATAAGTAGCCTTTGTGTCAATTAATCAACTGCTGAAACATCCTAAGATACGGAATGATTCGCTCATTGAGTGCATTCAGAAGACAGATCAAGCGTAATTTGTATTTTAAAATTAGTAAAATAAAATATATACTTTCTTCCGTCAGACCCAAAGTGCCGAGCGAGACACAAAAGAAATCAATTGTAATCACGGTAACCGGCGGGCACTTGAGGTGAATTAAAAATAAACTTTAAAAAAATCTGACGCGTAATGAAATATTCATAAGAAACCAGAAATTTCGCGCGAGTGAGTGGACCAAATGAACTACACGTTGTAACGTTGCCTCTGTTTTCCAGAGGTTGTGTGTTCAAATCTTACCCTTGCGAGATTTTTTGGATCCTTATTTAATCCTATAAGAACATTATCTGCCTATCTAGAATGCACCCTGTGACTGTTGATAGCTAGCGGCATGAGCGAACGGGAGAGCTCTTACGTCACAACATACCCCGGGCCAGTCATCCATCGGGAGTCATCTGTAGTAAAAAAGATATGTTAATAATATAATTTTTAAATAGGAAATAAGTTTTTAGAAATAATAATTTCAGGTCATTTACAGTGGGCAGGTAGGTATTTATCACAAACACATATTTACAATGTTTTTGGGATGAGTAATTTATGCAGTAAATTGCCCAAAAAGCTCCCAAAGTAAGTTCTGAACCACCTACATAATACTACTTTGTTATTATTGGTAAACAAAATATTTTGTATCATTTTACTAAATCACCACCTAGGACGGTTTTTATTAGGATTTTTGAAATTCGCAATATAAAGTAGGTATCTTTATTACTGAATCTAATAGACCAGACATGGCTACTTTAAGGTGACTATTGACTTTGAAATCTAAATATAAAGAAAATATATAAAAGTCCCTGTATACAGGCCCAAAAAAATTTTTTTGGCATATAATATACCATAACGTGACTTATTTGCAGTTACAGGATTATCCTTCGCTTTTGGGACACCCTGTGTCCCTGTATTATATATAAGGTCAAATCATTTTAAGTGATAATATTTTAACAGTGGCTTGTTAGACATCATAGAAACAGGATACTATCATTATTTTTAGGAAAATCGAGATTTGTATTTTTTTTATTATTTTCTTTATAGACAATATTATTTTTTAAAACAGCACACTGACAATTTAAAAAGTTATCTACGTCATCGGCTTCGCCTCTTTTTCCCTAATCTTAGCCTTAATTAATAAAAAAATAAAATCTGAAAAAGCAATACCTTAGTCACCAATTTTCTTAAAAACTAGTGGATAAAAACCCAAAGTGTTTTCTATATAAAATGATTAATTTATTGTGCTGAATCGGCCCTTTAAATATTATCACTTAAAACGAGGTGACCTTATGGGTGAAAGTCAAACGGCAACTTAAGAATGCAATCGTACGTAGAAGATTTTTACTTATTTAAAAAAAACAAGCTAGTGTATCTACGAGTACTTACGTTTTTGAACCGCCAATATGTTGACGTATCTCGAATATTATATTGAGAAAGAGGGATTCCTAGCCCTCTCAAGTCATGGTGAATCGAATGTCCCACCAAAATACAGTCATCAGGATCAGCTAAAAATTCTAACACTTCTTGTTTGACGTCCTCAAACTTACGACCTCTTCTGTTCATTATATTTTTTGTAATCCCGCTGAATCGTGTTCTATAGTCGGTTACGCCTTTTCGTTTTATATATTGGTTGTAGATTTGACCTCCAGCCTTGTAAACTAAGCTAACCTGGGCTACACCGCTTTTCTTACCGCCTGGACCAATACCAACTGACTCTGTATCCATAGCGATGATACGAGGGTAGGACATTTTTATTACTTCCTCTGCTCTGTAACAAACGATCACACTTACAGAAATAGGCCTATATACAGGGTGTTAAAAAAATACGAGCCAAAATCAAGGTGGTGGTTGTCAATCGAGTTTGGAACACAGGAAAAATATAAAATAAAATAATAATAAAAAAAACTAGATTTTTTTCCCTGTTTTCTAGACTCGACTCTTAACCATCCCCTTGAATTTGGCTCCTACTTTTTTTTACATCCTGTATAAGAAAAGAGTATTCATAAGATATATATGTCCACGGATTCCTAGAATTCTATACAGGTTGTGAAAAAGTACGAACCAAATTCAAGGGGTGATTTTAAGAGTCGCGTCTAGAAAACAGAAAATATATAAAAAATAAGTACATGAAAAAAAAGTATTTTTTTCATATTTATTTTTCCTGTGTTCCAAATTGAATTTGGCTCGTACTTTTTTTTACACCCTGTATAGGTGGGCACTTTGAGTTTGGAGTGCCAGAGGCTGTTGATAGTTGAAATATTGTTGTCAAGTATTACGTACCTACTCAGGAAAAAGGATTTAGGTACCTAGGTACCGATTTATGAATATCCCTTACTTTTTATTACCAAAACAATTGTAAGCTTACAGTAGGTAATAGTCACTTAAATAAGCTACGCAATAAACTAAACTTGGTTGTGCATTAATTGTATCGTACGCCTAATGTTTTACTAACAACGCAGTAAAAATATTGTAGCCTAGCCTTAGTGCTAAGTGTTACTACTACGTCTATAAAGAAGCTATAGTCCAATCAACGAAGCGTTTATCACCCGAATAATTCCCCCGTCGTTGAAACTTGGCACATAGTGAAAATAAGTAATATAGAGTATAGATATACAATAATCCAATGATTTTTTTTACGAGAAGTTAGGTATTTATACCTAAACATGGAAATCGTTTATAACTCTCTGTGAAAAAATTCTCAGTCTGAAATTGTTCGTGTATATGTATGTATGTATAAGTAAGAATAGGTAAGAATAAGAATCCAATATTTTTTCGATTTCCGAGATACTCAAAATTTAACTTTTTGCATTTTGCTCTCTAACTTCTACCGAAAAAATTCTCCGCCCATTTTTGTTTTTTAATATGGTTTTATTTACGTATATAAGTAGCTTTAATAAGTTATCCAAAACATTTTTCTTTACAATATTACAATTCTTATTATTACTTAATTATGGCTCGTGAATAATTGCTCAGGCAAATTTAAATCGTTTCTTAGTTAGGGGTCGCTCTAATGCAGTAGACTTTTCAATAATCCAATGAAGATTCCACTAAATACCAAGTTTTTAAAATATCAATAATGGATAATATTGAATATTACCGCCACTGAGCCGACCGGGCGCGCGGCAGTGCGGAGTGGTGCTCATTGACAAAATATTGTGTTTTTGCAGTGATTATTTGCCAGTCGAATTAAGCCCTTATATGTTACGATGTAAGGCTTATTTTGACGGACGACTGACAGCGGAGTCTGGAACGCGGCGTGTGTTTATTGCGATTTCTGTCGGGCGAAAGTAGTTCTTATTTCTATAGGCGGAAGGCTTGTAGTCGGCTGTGATGGATGATTGAGGATTCTAGAATGCCGTCTATTGTATTTCGGCGCCCGCGCACTCCATAACTATCGTATAACTATAGTTTATTATTCAATTATTGTGACGGTATTTTGCGCGCGGTCCTTATAAGTCATTCTCTACAAAGACGTTTCAGTTTTCGTTCTAAGCTTGCTATTCTACAATTCAGGCTTCGAAAGGTTGGTAATTCTTTCATGGGGAAATGTATAAAATTTTTCAATAAACTACCAGAATACATTGTTGACTTACCGATTACTAAATTTAAAACTGTTATTAAAGAAACCCTAAAATGACGAAAGGGTATTATAAAGTAGATGATTATTTAAAAGATAATAATGTATGGACTTGCATGATCACCACAAACATTGTAAAACTTTTGAAAAGAGGCATTGACAAAAGTGACTGAGTTTCTTGCGCAGCTTCTTCTCAGCACTAGCCCACAATTGTCCCGAAGCTGTGGTAGGGTCTATGTTGGGACGTGTATAAGTGCCCTCAGTGGGTCTATATGCAAAAATAAACGACTTTTATGACTTTTCTTTTTTATGTTCATCTCAGTTACCTTCTTGACCAATCAGATGACAACGACTCAACGCAATATAATAATTACGTGAAGAATTTAACGAGAAATCAAATAAAAGATGGACCAAGAAAGAAATAAACGACGGTGGAAAAGCAAAAGGCTTAAGCGACACTTTTACAGATATTTGTTCTTAACTTAGTTGTAATCAGCAAGTTTTTCTGCGTCGTTTGAGCCGGGTTTGGTGTAAATCCGGATTGGTGTAAAATAATGTTTATAGAATTTATCGGCGAATATTAAATGAATGAATGACTTTCTTTATATCGGACAATAGCATCCCTAATAATAATAAACAATTAAAATTACAAATAAATTAAAATCAATGAAAAATTACATTTGATAAAATAAAATTAAAGCACGATTTTTTTATTTCTATTAAAATCTACGTAGAACATACAGGATGTCCCAAAAGCGAAGGATAATCCTGTAACTGAAAAAAGGTCACGTTATGGCCTATAATATGGCAAAAAATTTTTCGACTCGTTTCATTTCGTCTTCGCTGATTAAATATCATGCCAATTCCTAAAATGACAACTTTTTTAAGACATGTTACATTTTTTAAGCTCACAAATGATTGAGACATGTAAATCAATGACCTTTTGACAATAATATTTTAGGGTACCCCAAAAAATGTAAAATAATGTAAAATTTAATTCAAACATGAGACTTTCATAGCCTGTGGTGTAAAAAATATACCAAGGGGAAAGTGCCAGTTACTTAATAATTTGGCAAGACTTGTATGTGCTTACTTTAACCTATGTAACACCTTTTATACCGTGTTCTTATGCAAATAAATAAATCTAAATCTCATAACTTGTTTAGTTAATTCTTAAAGATGAAATAAGAAACCAAAAATTGCGCACGGGCTGTTGCATAAGCAGACGGGTAGATGGCGCTAACGTCACGCAATGACGTATACTAAGAGACCAAGAATTTCGCGCGGTCGGAACCACAGCACGGTAGCTCAATTGGAAGAGCAGTTGGCCCGGTAAGCCAGAAAGATGCTGGTTCGAATCCCGCCCGTGCGCAATTTTTTAATTCTTATTTCATCTTTAAGAATATAAATATGACACTGTGAGTGTTTAAAAACATTCTAAACCATTGTTTAGTAAATGCCAATTTTGAAATGGTAACTATTATTTAGCAATTACTTTTAAAAATATTTTAATGGCAATTCTAATGCACATCATCATCATCATCATCATTCTCTTGCCCTGTTCCCAGTTATCTGGGGTCGGCGCAGTATGTTTTGCTCTTCCACACTATTCTATCACTCGTCACTGAATCATCCACTCCTTTCACACTCATATCATTTTTAACACAGTCCATCCATCTCTTCTTTGGTCACAAAGATACTATTAATTCTATAAATTTAATTTTGCCTCGGTGGCGCGGCGGTGAGAGGGTCGCATTTAAAAGCGACGGCTGCGCCAGAGGTCCCGGGTTCGATTCCCGGGTCGGGCCAAAAAATACCTGGGTTTTTCTGTTTAGAATTCCTCAGGGTAGCCCGGAGTTTGGAATTTGGCGGTGTTTCACCCCCGTACCTCGGAAAGCACGTTAAGCCGTTGGTCCTGCGCCTGATCTCTCTCCGGTCGTGTCAGATTGCTGTCCCATCGGGCTATGAGAGTGAATGGAATAGAGAGTGCACCTGTATTTGCGCACACACTTGTGCACTATAATATGTCCCGCGCAGTCGGTTAGTCGTTGTGACTGGCCACCGTTGTCGAAATCGGCTAGCGGGACTATTACTATTACTAATTCTAATGCACTAATGCACAAAGGTCGTGTTTTCGGACTCTATTATGATACAGTTTTATCAAGGTAGTGAAAATTATGGAAAAAATATGTGATGTAGATCTTAACAAAAACTTTAAATGAAAATTGGTTTGAGCGAAATCGAACTAGTAGTTTTTGAGATATAGCACATTTTTATTAACCGCAAATATAACTTTGTCTTTCATACAAACACTATGAAAAACAAATTTATGTTTGCGGTCAACAAAATATTGTAGTATTTTGGCTAAGTGGAAGTAAGTATCCCTAATTCAGTTAAAGTTGGTACGGAACCCTCAGTGAGCGAGTCCGACTCGCATTTGGCCGGTTATATTTTACAACACAGGCTATGAAAGTCTTACGTTTGAATTATATTTTACATAAATATTGCAAAACAATTCATTTTTTGGGGTTACCCTAAAATATTATTGTCAAAAAGGCCATTGATTTACATGTCTCAATCATTTGTGAGCTTAAAAAATGTAACAGGTCTTAAAAAAAGTTGTCATTTTAGGAATTGGCATGATATTTAATGAGCAAAGACGAAATTTTCAAAAAGTATTAAAAGTGAGGGTATCTCGAAAATGGCGAGACTTTTTTGAAAAATTTTATGGCATATAATAGGCCATAGCGTGACCTATTTGAAGTTACAGGATTATCCTTCGTTTTTGGGACACCCTGTATATTAACGATCTGATTAATGAAAAATATGACTGCCCCATTACCTATAGATTCAATAGAAATCAAAATACTGTTGGTTCCTCCCCCGCAATCTGTATAAGCAAGAAGCCTTTGTACTTTATCATTCTAAAGGCATTATTGAATGGCACTTTAAGTGCCTTTTGCGTATAGCTGACCCAGAGGGAGCCCAAGTAGAACGACTGGCATTGTTTGAGGTTAAGACCCGCGTATGTGTTTTTGACATTAAAATTAAAAATTATTTTAGAGAAGAAGAAATGACAGAAAAACATTCATAGTCAGATTGATTCAAGATTTCCGATAAGTTATCTGTTTACATTGTTTCTGAATAAAGTGACTAAGATATAACTATAAGATATAAGTTTGGAAAATAAATAAATAAATAAAAAATAATAATCAGTACCTATCTATTTCTAATACCAAATTATTTAATCTGCAAGTAAGAACAGGCAGTATGCTTTAAGGAGAGTTAACTTCATTTCTACATCGAGCAAACCTCCAGGCCAGCATATTAAAATTATAAATATTGTTGGTTTTCTAATTTTGTTGTTGTATTTATAATTAAATTTATTTTATATCTATTTTCAAGTGATTAAACTAGACTGGTTGCACCCGCAATCAATTAAAAACGAATAAATCATTGTTTATGTTGTTGTTTATGTTTGTTTAGTTTACAGTTCCCATATTATTTACTTTGTTACTTTCTTACACCTCACAAAATATTAAAGCAAAATATATTAAACGTAACAAAATAAACTGATTTTTGCGTTTTGTCTATAATCTGGCAAAGGTTGGGTCACGTTTGTTGCACCCGCGAAATTAGTCTATGAAAGACAAAATTTTATTATGTTCTCTGTATATTAGTTAACAAAGAATTTCAAAAATAATTTCAAAAGCCAGGAGGAAAATTCAAACTGCTATCGCAGGTGCAACAAATATGACCGAATCTTTGCCAGATTATAGACAAAAAACACAAAAAACGCAAAAATCAGTTCATTGCGTTACATTTAGTTTGTTTTGGTTTAATATTTTGTGAGGTGTTTAAGTAGCAAAGTAAATAAAATGGAACTGTAAACAAAAGAAACATAAACAATGATTTATTCGTTTTTAAATTGATTGCGGGTGCAACATCAAATTATCGCGTAGTCTATTTTAATCACTTGAACCAGATATAAAATAAATGTGATTATAAATATAACAACAAAATTAGAAAACCAACAATACATATTATTAATTAGTAGACTTTTGGTGTCGCTTATTCTATTTTTTATTTTTAAATACGCCTTGGCATTCCGGAGTAATATGCTGGCCCGGAGATTTGCTTGATGTAGTAATGAAGTTAACTGTCCTTAAAGCATACTGCCAGTCGTTCTACTCGGGCTCCCTCTGGGTCAGCTATACGCAAAAGGCGCTAAAGACACTTAAAGTGCCATTCAATAATGCCTTAAGAATGCTGTTACTGCATTGCCTAAAGTACAAAGGCTTCTTGCTTATGCAGATTGCGGGGGAGGAACCAACAGTATTTTGATTTCCATTGAATCTATAGGTAAAATGGGGCAGTCATATTTTTCATTAATCAGATTGGTAATATAATTATGTTCTACCTAGATTTTAATGGAAATAAAAAAATCGTGCTTTAATTTTATTTTATCGAATGTAATTTTTAGTTGATATTTATTATTTGTTATTTTAATTGTTTATTATTAGGGGTGCTATTGTCCGATATAAAGAAAATCATTCATTCATTCAATAGTCTCCGATAAATTCTATAAACATATTTTACACCAATCCTGATTTACACCAAACCCAGCTCAAACGACGCAGAAAAACTTGCTGATTACAACTAAGTTAAGACCAAATATCTGTAAAAGTGTCGCTTAAGCCTTTTGCTTTTCCACCGTCGTTTACTTATTTCTTGGTCC